>APFE030106782.1:32755-68317 GCA_000404065.3 Pinus taeda | reverse complement strand
TTGGTTGCTAGCAAAATGTCATCCACATATAAAACAAGAAAACAAATTTTACTCCCACTAACTTTCAGGTATATACATTGATCCATAATGTTTTCTACAAAACCGAAAGAAGAGACTAACATTATGGAATTTCAAATACCATTGGTGGGATGCTTGTTTTAAACCGTATAATGACTTCTTGAGCTTGCAAACCAATTACTCACCATCACTAGAGGGGAATCCTTTAGGTTGTTTCATGTAAACCTCCTCCTCTAGATCTTCATTAAGAAATGTCATTTTCACATCCATTTGTTGCAACTCCAAGTCAAAATGGGCTACTAATGCCATAATAACGCGCAAGGAATCTTTCTTAGATACAGGAGAGAAAGTCTTTGTGTAATCGATTCCCTCTTTCTGAGTGAATCCCTTAGCAACAAGTCTTGCCTCGTATCTCTCAATGTTGCCCAGTGAGTCTTTCTTTGTCTTAAAGACCCATTTACATCAAATGGATTTTGCAACATTAGGAAACTCAACAAGATCCTAGACTTCGTTACTCTTTATGGAATTCATCTCTTCCTTCATGGCATTGTACCATAATTCTGATTCTTTGCAACTCGTAGCTTGTGAAAAGAACTCGGGATAATTTTCCGCTCCAATGTTGTAGTTAGATTCTTTCAGATACACAACATAATCATTAGGAATTGCTGATCTCTTTGGTCTAGTAGATCTTCTTAATGTTGTACCATCATCTCCCTGAGAAGTATGTGGTTCAACTCGTTGTTCAAAAGTTCTTGGCAACTCTTGAACTACCTGATCTACTGGAATGTCGTCGACAGCTTGTGGAACTTCAACAATTGGTTGTTCACCACCAGTTTGTACTTGAGGAGTGCTGTGAACAATGACCAATCTATCACTTAAGGTGGAAGGTTGAAACTCTGAATGATCCTTCTCAGAAACTATGTGCCTTGTTTGATCGCTCCAACTGATCAAGTCATTTTCAAGAAACTTTGCATTTCTTGATTCCACAATCCTAGTGTTGTGAGATGGACAATAAAATCTGTAATCTTTGGACCTTTCAGCATATCCAATGAAATACCCACTAATGGTCCTTGGGTCCAGCTTCTTCTCTTGTGGATTATAAATTCTCACTTCAGACGGGCACCCCCAAATGCGCATATGTCGGAAACTCTGTTTCCAACCTTTCCATAATTCAAATGGCGTTTTAGGAACAGCCTTGATTGGAACTCGGTTTAATATATACATTGTCGTATTAAGTGCTTCAATCCACAAGGATTTAGGAAGATTGGAGCTGCTAAGCATACTCCGCACCATGTCTAATAATGTTCGATTTCTTCTTTCTGCTACACCATTCTGGTCGGGTGAACCAGGCATGGTGTATTGGGCAACAATCCCATGCTTTTGAAGAAATTTTGCAAATGGCCCAGATGCTTGTCCATCTTCTGTGTATCTACCATAATATTCTCCACCTCTATCTAATCTCACGATCTTAATTTGCTTGCCGCATTGTTTCTCTACTTCAGCCTTAAAGATCTTAAAGGCATCTAATGCTTCGCTCTTTCTATGAAGCATGTAGAGATACATATATCGTGAGTAATCATCTATAAAGGAGATGAAGTATCTCTGACCATGTGAGTCCATGTCTGGACTACATATATCAGTATGTATGATATCTAATATGTCTGAACTCCTATTGGCACCTTTCTTTGACTTGTTGGTTTGCTTTCCCTTTATGCAGTCCACATAGGTCTCAAAATCAGTAAAATCCAGAGTGTACAAGCCTTGAGACTGAAATCAAGTTTCTAGAAAAACTTGGAACATAAAAAGTCTTTTCTAATTCTAAAACAAAGCCACTACTTAAAGTTAAATAACATGTTCCTATAGCTTCCACATGCGAGCCCATCTTGTTTCCTGATAAGATGCTTTGCTCACTTCCCACCGGCTTCCTTAGGTTTTGCAAACCCTGGAAGGAATTTGAAATGTGAATTGTTGATCCAGAATCAATCTACCATGTGTTAGTATTGACGTTAACCATATTAGATTCATAACAAACAAACGAGATTAAATTACCTTTGTCTGCAAGCCATTTCTGAAATTTGGCGCATTCCTTCTTCATGTGTCCCTTCTTTTTACATAAGAAACACTTGGAATCCTTCTTGATATCGGCTTGGGGAGGTACTTTACCTTTCCCTTTCCGATTGGCTTGAGATTTTCCCTTTCCACGCGTTGCCAGCATTGCACTTTCTCCCAGTTCCATCACCAGTCCCTCTTCCTCTTGAACACACATGGTCATGAGTTCATTTATTGACCATTTATCCTTATGTGTGTTGTATGAGATTTTGAAAGGTCTGTATTGGTGTGGAAGGGTGTTCAGGATGTAGTGCACGAGGAAGGACTCCGATATTTCAACCTCGAGTTTCTTCAATTGAGCCACAATGTCCCTCATTTGCATGATGTGCTCGTGCACACCATTTACATTGGTGAGCCTTAGGGATGAGAACTTCATGATTAGGGTGCTTGCTAGTGCCTTGTCTGAAGTGACGAATTGATCATCAATGGCCTTTAGCAAGTCTCGGACCTTTTCATGCTGATCAATAGAACCACGAATACCAGCTAAAATTTTAGTCTTAATGAACCTCATGCTTAGGCGATTAGATCTCTCCCATTGTTCATAAAGCGTGATGTCCGCTGCAGTGTTGGTATTAGTGAGTGTCGGTGGTTCATCTTTCCTAATAGCATAGTCTATGTCCATCCACCCCAAATGAAGGAGAACCCTCTCCTTCCAAACCTTATAGTTATCTCCCTTAAGTTCAGGGATATCACAACGAATTTCAGAGAAATTTGCAGGTTCTACAACTACATAAAATTAAAGATCACATACTTATGTTAAAATTGAGGCCTAGATAAAATTTCATGTTTTACCAATGTAAATCATGCTCAAAATTGAATCCAATGACATAAAAATTGCCTATGGGCCAAATTTCTAATTCAAGCAAATTCAATTATTCTTTATGATAGAATTTATCAAATTATTCACTTAATTCATAATTCTAAGAGTATATTATGATTATAATTTGATATAAATTCTATCTTAGTTTTGAACTTTATGATAAAACTATTGATTCATAATTCATGTGGGATAAAATTTATTATATATAGTATAATTAATTACAATTTAATGTCTAAATAATCTTCATGTGATCATAAACCTATCATAATATATAATATTATTTAATTAGAATTGTTGTGGCTATTCTCTAATCAATCAAAATTATATGGATCACTAGACATTATTTATTATAAATTGCATAAACAAAAATATACACAATACTTCACATTTCATGCTACATGAAATGGCGTATACACAGTTTAATATGAAGCAATTTAAAAAATATGGAAAGCGGAAACAATTACGGCACTAACGAAACACTTAAAAATTTACTTATAAAATTATAAACATTTATTTACCAGAGTAAAAAAAATGTTTGGTAAAAAGAATAAGTCAAAATGACATTTTAAATAAACTCCATATGACTCCGCACTAATATAAGCAGAACTATAAGAGAACTATAAGTGACAGAGTATGAGTAAAAACTGTGATAAATATCAGTATTACTCCGAATGACGACAATAATTCCTCACAAGATAAATAAAATTAAAGAACCGTTGTAAATTTGCACACACCAAGGCAGAGATAAAATAATGCTCTGATACTAAATGTTAGATAAACAACGATTCTTAATGCGGAATTAAAACTTAAAGAAATCATAAAGAATGTAAAAAAAAAAAAATTGATGCCCAAGAAAAATACCTCTAGCCATTGATGCTAGCTCACAATCTGTCATTGTTTTGTTGTACCACAGACAACCTCCGTTACTTGCTAAAAGCAACCACACTTCGTCGATGTTTGAGGTCGAAAGCACTCCGCTTCAGGAGCTCAGAATGCAGAGAAAAGCAACCACACTTTGTCGATGTTTGAGGTCGAAAGCACTTAGCTAAGAATGTAGAGAAACACGCATGATTGCTTCTCGTACAGGCGATTAAATATCCAAATATAATACTCTAGTTTAGATATTAATATTGCAACATAAAATGCTTGCTTATCTAAATGCATGTAGATGAATAGGTCAACGTCTACAAATCTATTCACGTTAACATATCCATTTGCACTTTCGATGTGAAAAAAAATTAACTTCACAAGAAAGAGATTTACATAAATAAGGATATATTGATGCAAGTGTAAGTGCATTCGTTAAACTACAACACACTCAGACCACATAAAACAAAACAATATGGAAAAAATTTAATTGTTGATCGGTGATCCTACTCTGTACAAATGCAGACCAACGGCAAAAACCATATACGGGCTCACTCCTTAGATCTGAGAAGGTAATTGTACAAAGCTCACTTGAGAACGGAATTCTAAAAAATCTGAAGGCACTTCCAAGCTCTGCTCTCTCAACTTGATGGTGTAACATTGAAGGGGATTGAGATGCAAGCTTGTGGACCAAATAGAAATATATATAGCCAAGCTTCCATCAAGCTTTTGTTGGCTATGTGTCAGGTGTTCCACAAATCATGGTAGAGAACTCCAGATGGAGTAATGGACCACTTCAGAAGCTCCCAACAAGAAATTAATTAACTGCAGTTGATTTCTATAATTTAAGGAAATTACTGCAGTTGGTTTCCAGAAATTAAGAAAATGATTGTAGTTCACTTTTGTAATTGTAGGCAGCAGTTGGGAAAAACTTAATGGAGCTTAACAGCTGGTGCTAGACCTTGGGTAATTTCATTTCCTGTGGCTGCTGGACACTCCAGTTTCATGAGCTAGTGACGACCCTCGAGTTTCATAAAGAACGAGCAGTTTTTGCTTACGACGAGGTTTAGTAAAATTCGTTCAAGGGGATGGTAACGCGACAACGAACATGCCGTATGCAGAGGTGCAAAGCTTAACTCTTCCTGTTCGAAGGTGCAAAGCTCCACATAACCAGAAAAGCTTCGCACCTCTGAAACAAATTGCTTTGCACTCTGCCTATTATCACCTAGGTCAGGTGTCCGTCCCTACACACAAGATTGAGTGCTACCGAAATGGAAAGAATGAATGGATGCATGAAGCAATTCTTTGTCGATTCCTTACAACAACGACTGGGCAAGAACTCATTAATTTCATCGCTACCAAGAGCATACGAGTCAATACGTCTTAGAGGCCCTTAAGCTACAACTGCGTGGTGTGGGGATTTGGTCATTATCACATTTTTTTGATGCTCCTTCATACTATTCATTCGTGGCATATAGGTTTCGACCGCTTTGAATGTGTAGCAAAAGCAATAAATTCCTTGCTTTCTGAGACAATCCCTTTATTTATTAGACGTCGATAGTGAGGGCTTATAGTTTCGTTCTCGAGTGTAAATAATTGGAGTAGAATCTACTACTAGTTATGAGCTAAAATGGATTTATATGCTTTTTAAATGTTTTTCAAATTTTAGTGAGGTATATCTAGTTTAGTTTATTGGAATTGTAAAGATTATTCTTGGAGGAGGGGACCTGGATTAGGGTCTATTGCGGAAGGTAGAGGCATAATTTGTCTCACAGAAACTCATGAGAATAATGGTTACAAAACTCCTGTGTTTGACGGTTATTTGAAGTTGACAGTTTGGAACAAGGTAGCAGAAAATGGCAAAGGGTATGGGGGAATACTAGTTTTAGTGAAAGAAAAAGAAGATTGTCACATTCAGCGAATTAAAGAAGATGCAAATAAACAATATTTATGGTTGAAAAAATCATAGAATGAGAATCACATAAGAATTGTAGCATGCTCTTTTGCCCCTCAAGTCCCAAAAACTTACAAAAATAAGGGGCTTGACAACAAGGATTTGTATGCAGCTTTGAAACAATATATTGTCGTGTACTCTCAGCAAGGAGAAGTTCTTTTAGTGAGAAATTCCAATGCTAGAACAACAAATAATCAAGCTAGCATTCTTTGTTGCAAAGAGGATAGCAATCTTATTTGGCTCACTGAAGAGGAGAATCCCCAAGGAGTGAGGTGTTCAGAAGATGACAAAGTTAGCAATCATTTTGGAGAGGAGTTGCTTACACTTTGTGGGGATTTCAACTTAATTATTTGCAATGGTCTAGATAGATGGAAAAGGTCTGGGAACTTCACTTGCAACACAAACAATGGGGCAAGTGTCATTGACTATGTGATGTGTTTACAAAGTTTAATATAAAAGATAGACGAAGTTAGTATTGGAGAGCATATTTGGGACTTAAAATTAGACCATAACCCAATTTATATGAGGTTATCATGGTTAGAAGAAAGGCAACATAGGAGGAAAACCCAATGATTTCGACAATCACTATTAAGGGGCAAAATTCTTCTAACACAAGAAAATTGTACTATATTCAAGTCAATGTTAGAGAGATTAATTCAAGAAGAGAAAACTGGTTTCAAAAGCTTCAACAATCATGAGTCAACAAATATAATTCAAAGTGCACTTGAGAAGTGAAAAATAACAAAAAATAGGAAATCAGAATCAAATTGTTTTCCTGTAAATGCTTGGTTTGATAAGGAATGCAAAATGGCAAGGAGAACCTTGAAAAGGCAGGAAAGGAGAAGATGAATGTAAAGTTATATAAGAAGATACTAAAAATGAAAAAATATGAGTTCATGCAAACAAGGAGAGAAGAGTTAATATATTTAAGCAAAAATAATCCAAAGCTTTTCTGGAAGGAACTGCACCAAGGAAGAAGCAAATTGAAAACAATATTACAACCAATCAATGGTTTGAATATGCAAGGCAACTCTATGAGAAAGAATCTGAGGCGGAGTCCCCCTAGAATCAACACAAATTCAAAGCTCTTCACATTATAGGAGGTGGAGAATGGAATTAAGAAGCTAAAAACAGGAAAGGCAAAGGACTTGGTTGAACTTCAAGCAGAGTATCTAAAATGGGAAATGAATGCTCTTACATCGCACATCATGGAAATATTCAACAAGGATTTCCAAGAGACTAGACAACTAGCCTAGCAATACCCCTTCTTAAAAGTGGAGACATTAATAATCCAACTTTAGAACAATTATGATCTATCCTTTGTTCGCAAAGCTTTTCGGTAGCATGGTAGAAGATAGAATTAGTAAGTTAAAAGGAAAGAGGGCAAGAGGACAAGCAAGTTTTAGGCCGAAACATTCTACAGTGGATCATGGCATCATGTTGAGACACATTGTTGAAAAGGTTTAGGAAGACAAAGAAGAAGTATTTTGCTGCTTTATTGACTTCAAAAAAGCATTTGACACAGTCCCTAGGGATAAGTTGTGGCGTGCAATGGAATAACTTGAAATTCTTGTGCATTATAGAGCCGCTGTCCATAGACTTTATGAAGAAGTGAAAGTCAAAATTAGAACCTAAACAGGTATTTCAAAAAGCTTTAGAAGTGACATTGGAGTCAAGCAAGGTTGCCCTCTATCCCCTACTCTTTTTGGTCTATACATTGATAAATTGGAAGAGTGGCTAAATTTGCAAGGTGGAGATGGTGTTTAGTTGGGATAGTTTGTGATAAAGCTTATTTTATATGTTGATGATATTGTATTGATTTCTAAATTGGCCCATGGATTGCAAATGCACTTATATGCCCTTGAGCATTTTTGTAGAAGAGTGGGGATGCAAGTTAATACTAGCAAGACCAAAATAATGATTTTTTCTAATAAAAGGAAGGAGAGCCAACATACTTTCTTCTTTGAAGACAACATTCTTGAAGACGTAAATGAGTACAAGTACATTGGGATTGGTTTCAACAACAAACTCAATTGGGAGGACTGCAGAAACAAGAGAATCTTAGGAGGGTGGAAAGCATTACATGCTCTTCAAAACAGATGTAGAGAGACAGAACTATGGGATTGGAAAACGATTAAAGTGCTTTTTGGACTCCTTGTTTGTCCAATGATGCTATATGGGTGTGAATTGTGGGCTAGCAACACTCCCGTCTCAAAATTGAAACAAACCGAGAAAATCCAAAAATGCTTGATCATGAGCAAGTTCAAAATAAAAATTTCAATACCTTATGAGATAATGTTGAGTGAAACAAGAGCAACTTCCATTGAGCAATTGCTATGGTGCGACTCATAAGATATCTGAAAAGAATCGAACAAATGAGAGTAGATAGATGACCTAATGTTTTCTTCAATGAAGGCCTGCGTGAAAGAAAGAAAACATTGATGAAACAAAACTACACATGGATGCAAAAATGGAATATCTACCTCAATGCCTGTCCCACAAATAGCAAGGAGCTAAAGGATTTTGCTATGGAGAAGTTTCTTAAAAAGTTATGGGGAAGAGTTGGGTAGAAAGAAGAAATATTACATTGAGGAATTCAACCCTACGTGTGATCTACAACAAAAAGAATTCATTAGAGCTAGCATTTCGTGGAGGGGAAAGGTTCTTATTGCTCAGTTAAGGATCAACTCACAACAACTTCGGTGTGAAACCGGGCGGTGGAAAAGGCCTAAAGAAGCTTGGGAAGAATGAGTGTACATTTTGCACATCTGGGGTTGTGGAATCGGAAAAACATTTCATTTTGGAATGTGGTGCATTCAAAGACATCAAAGAAAGTTATGAGAACATGTTGGCATCAGTTTATTGGCATTGTCTTTTCAGCCACAGGATTGTTGAAAGGTTGTGTCAGCTCATCATTAATTTGAATCAGAAACGGATTAAATTGCAAAAAACAAACAATAGGGAATATGGTCTCATATACTATTTTTAGTCTCGTGGACCTTAAAATATCACTTCATTTCATTTCATGATTATTTTGCTTCTAAAGAAAAAATGAAAAGTATCACGTCGTGATTGGATCAGTAGATGATCAAACGATAGAATTCTAAACAACTTTATGGCCCTCAAATAATCCAGTCTCAAATGCACATTCAAACAACAAATAAAGAGCCTTTGATCAACAAACTTTATAAACCCGTGATTAACCAACGGTTTTTCAGTGTGTTGAGGAAAATATCGGATTTATATCGTTTTGAGTTCATCATCGAACATCAACTGAAAATAATTACCACTACCTACAAGAAATGTTGATACATTATGGGTAGTGTGGAGGTCCGTAGGAAGATTTGTATCAACATATCAAAACTGTACCAATATATCAAAATTTCTCCGCATTCTGCACAATGTATCAATGTTATGGCATTAGCAGTCCCTATGATAGTGTCAATGTCAAAGCACTCACCGATGAAACTCCTGCTCCCCATCCCGTACTATGTCAATGTCAGTGTTAGAGCACAAGCACTCATTGATGAAATGACCACTCACAAAATTATCCTTTTTTTTTAATTATTTGTCAGGGACTGACAAATACCAAAATAAAAAGCCCTCCACCATGGGAATTATGTCACATCAAGGCTCCCTTTGCCAATGAAATAGAAATAAGATTTCCAGAAATTACAAATTTATTTTTGAATTTACAAAAAATTATATTCAACATTTTTCAAAAACTTATTAAAAATACAAAAACTCAACAAAATAATCCAAAGTCAACACAATTTGACCTTGATGCTCTCAATAATCACTATCAAGGGGCAAAATTCTTCTAACACAAGAAAATTGTACTATCTTCAAGACAATGTTAGAGAGATTAATTCAGAAGGATAAATCAGGTTTCAAAAGCTTCAACAGTCACGAGTTAACAAATATAATTTAAAGTGCACTTGAGAAGTGTAAAATAGCAAAAAATAGGAAATCAGAATCAAATTGTTTTCTTGTAAATGTTTGGTTTGATGAGGAATGCAAAACGGCAAGGAGAACCTTGAAAAAGGCAGGAAAGGAGAAGATAAGTGTAAAGTTATATAAGAAGATACTGAAAAGGAAAGAATATGAGTTCATGCAAACAAGGATAGAAGAGTTAATATATTTAAGCAAGAATAATCCAAAGCTTTTCTGGCAGGAACTGCAACCAAAGAAGAAGCAAATTGAAAATAATATTATAACCAATCAATGGTTTGAATATGCAAGGCAACTCTATGAGAAAGAATCTGAGGCGGAGTCCCCCCCTAGGATTAACACAAATTCAAAGCTCTTCACATTACAGGAGGTGGAGAATGGAATTAAGAAGCTAAAAACAAGAAAGGCAAAGGACTTGGTTGAACTTCAAGTAGAGTATCTAAAATGGGAAATGAACGCTCTTGCACCACACATCATGGAAATATTCAACAACATCATTCAACAAGGATTCCCAAGAGACTGGACAACTAGCCTAGCAATACCCGTTTTTAAAAGTGGAGACATTAATAATCCATCCGACTATGTAACAATTATGATCAATCCTTTGTTTGTAAATCTTTTCGGCAACATGGTAGAAGACATAATTAGTAAGTGGGCAGAAGTAAAAGAAAAGAGGGCAAGAGAACAAGCGGGTTTTAGGCCGAAACATTCTACAGTGGATCATGGCATCACGAAGAGACACATAGTTGAAAAAGGTTTGGGAGGACAAAGAAGAAGTATTTTGCTGCTTTGTTGATTTCAAAAAAGCATTTGACACAGTCCCTAGGGATAAGTTGTGGTGTAGAATGGAAGAACTTGAAATTCCTGTGCATTATAGAGCCGCTGTCCATAGACTTTATGAAGAAGTGAAAGTCAAAATTAGAACCGTAGCAGGTATTTTAGAAAGCTTTAGAAGTGACATTGGAGTCAAGCAAGGTTTCCCTCTATCCCCTACTCTTTTTGGTCTATATTTATAATTTGGAAGAGTGGCTAAATCTGCAAGGTGGAGATGGTGTTCGATTGGAGGAGTTTGTGATAAAGCTTCTTTTATATACTGATGATATTGTATTGATTTCTAAATCATCCCATGGATTGCAAATGCACTTATATGCTCTTGAGCATTTTCGTAGAGTAGTGGGGATGCAAGTCAATACTAGCAAGACCAAAATAATGATTTTTTCTAATAAAAGGAAGCAGAGGCAACATACTTTCTTCTTTGAAGACAACATTCTTGAAGAAGTAAATGAGTACAAGTACTTCGGGATTGATTTCAACAACAAACTCAATTTGGAGGACCGCAAAAAGAAGAGAATTTTAAGAGGGTGGAAAGCATTATATGCTCTTCAAAACAAATGCAGAGACGCATAATTATGGGATTGGAAAATCATTAAAGTGATTTTTGGAATCCTAGTTTGTCCAATGATGCTATATGGGTGTGAATTGTGGGCTAACAACACTCCCGTCTCAAAATGGAAACAAACTGAGAAAATCCAAAAACGCTTGATCATGGGCAAGTTCAAAATAAAAAGTTCAGTACCTTATGAGATAATGTTGAGTGAAACATCAACAACTCCCATTGAAGCAATTGCTATGGTGCGGCTCATAAGATATCTAAAAAGAATTGAGCAAATGAGAGTAGGTAGATGGCCTAATGTTATCTTCAACGAAGGCACGAGTGAAAGAAAGAAAACATAGATGAAACAAAACTACACATGGATGCAAAAATGGAATATCTACCTCAATGCCCATTCCACAAATAGCAAGGAGCTAAAGGATTTTGTTATGGAGAAGTTTCGTAAAAAGGTATTGGGAAAAGAGTTGGGTAGAAAGAACAAATATTACATTGAGGAATTGAAACCTACATGTGATCTACAACAAAAAGAGTTCATTGGAGCTAGGCTTTTGTGGAGGGAAAAGTTTCTTATTGCTCAATTAAGGACCAACTCACATCAACTTCAGTGTGAAACAGGACGGTGGAAAAGACCTAAAGAAGCTTGGGAAGAACGTGTGTGTACATTTTGCACGTCTAGGGTGTGTGTACATTTTGCATGTCTGGGGTTGTGGAATCGGAAAAACACTTCATTTTGGAATGTGATGCATTGAAAGACATCAGAGAAAGTTATGAGAATATGTTAGCACTAGTTTCTTGGCATTATCTTTTTAGCGAGGGGATTATTGGAAGGTTGGGCCAGCTCATCATCAATTTGAATCGGAAAATGATTAAATTACAAAAAACGAAAGACAGGAAACTAATGGTTTCATAAACTATTTTTAATCTTGTAAACCTTAAAATATCATTTCATTTCATATAATCTCTTGCTAAACAAAAACTAATAAAACATTAATAAAAAACACCATAAACATCATAATCCAACCCAAATAAAATTACAATAATACAAAATAATTACAATTATATAAAAAAAATGTACATGCCCTCTTCTTTTTAAATTAGAACCTCTAAAAAAACAACTCTTAATAATTAGACTTAATAAAGCTTCACATACATATGAAAACTTATTATACAATCGAAGAAATCATGCCTAGAGCCTGAAGACTATATATGAAAACTTTATCACTCTTAACTGATTACTATAAAATCCTGCCGCTTAAAACTTTATTTTATTTTTTATAAATTGATTATTACGGTTCCAAAATAATCATCGTAGGTTTATTTATCCCATGGAAAAAGTTGAGAATTCTACCGCCAGAATTTATCCCCTGCGAAAAGGTTAAAATTTTTATATTCTACTTTCATTTTGCTTTTCGCCGGAATATACCCCTGTTTCTGACCATCGAACTAATAAAATGAAGACTATTTGCAAATTTTTCAAACAATACCAGCGTCACTGAGAACAGCGGGGGGAGAAAGTAGGGATTCCCATGGGCTCCTCTGCGGTTCTCTACCACTACCCATGTCCCGATGGAGCATTTGCAGCATTGGCTGCACATCTTTATTTCTCTGCACTGCGTCGCCCTGTGTCGTTCTACCCCAACACTGTTTACAACCCGATCAAGTATGTGATCAACTGCTACAACTATTATTAGATATGTATAGCTCCATATTTCTTATTTGGTCTGCAACGCATACATTACACTCAAATTCAAATAAACTTGGTTGTTTTATAAATAAATACTGTGAGTATGTATTGTCTTTTCATTCCATTCGGACTCTTTTCCTTGTATATGTGTAGAGGATTTTAGGATCGCTTGGCATAGGCACTATATTCAAAATCTTAAATATTTACCGAACCACAATGATCAACTTGGAAATCCTTCAAATAGATGGCCAGGTACTTGAACTAAAGGGAGAGAAGAGAAACATTGGTTTTACTAAATTAGACTGACCTAAGAAAATCGTTTGACAGTATCATATGTGAAATGGTACCTTTGAAGCAACCTTAAAAAAATTGGACTTTTGTTGGTTGTGAATTTTCAAAATCTTTTCCTGGTAAGTATCCTAAGGTTCTCTTTGTTTTTTCAAGCATGCACTTTTTGGGTGTACACAACCTTTTATGAACAGTAAACATCTATCATTTGATTGAAAGCGCCCCACATTTTGTTGCATCAGCATGGCAGAAGCCCAAGGTCGTGACAGCATTTTTACTTTTTCTACAATATGGGTTCTACTCCATCTATAATAAAGTGCTCTGCAACACGTGGTAGCAAGTGAAGGTTGAAAACCCGTTAGGTTTGTTGTTAGTTTTCTTAGTGTCTTTCAATTGCTGTGCAAGAGCTCTACTTGCTAAATCCGTTGTATCTAAAGTTTTAAAGAAATGTTTTGGATGTACAACTTACCAAAATGAACTTTATGAATATGTCTCCATTCTTCGGTACGATGGCCATGGGTTTTAAGAAAAACGTTGTCACACATTACTACTCAGTTACTCACCCATGGCAAATACTTGCCTTGATAACATAGGGGAGGTTGTACATATGGGATCGGTGTTGCTTAAGGATGGGAGATAGTTACATGCATGTCTATATATACACATACATACAAGCAAACATCTAATAACAAAAACAAACATACATGAAACCAAACAAAGGGGAAAGGGTTAAAATCTCTTTGCAACCCTAGGTAGATTACTTCCTTATGATTCTTATGTGTTAGTTTGTGTAGCTTAGACAAGTGTTCTAGTCTCAGATTGTGTCTATGAGGTTAAGGGACATATTTTCTCCAATTCCCAAAATTGGTTTCACGAGAAAGGGCCTTGATTAGATTTAATTAAACAATTAACTAAATTTTCCTTAGTCTAACTTAGGGAAACAACCTAATTAATCAATATTAATTGGGGTAAATTGATTTTCATTTAGAGATATCCAGAAAAAGTCACTTGATGGGGTCAAGATGATCTTAGCCATCGATTTTGATTAGATCATGGTCGTTGATTCATCAATGATAGACTTTAAGAGGAAATAGATTGGCATTTGGAGAACACACAAAGACACAACTTTACAGTGAGAGCAAGGGCGCATAGGTAGCGCAGGGACATCAATATCAGGGGTTTTAGCAGAGATTGTTAGAGAGATTCTTCACAAAGATTTCTATGGAAATTAGGAGATAGATTTTTTTGCAAAGAGAGGTTAATATTCCAATAGTGTGAGTTGCTTCAGCAGAGGGTGCAAATTACCCAGATAGGAATTGTGAATTGCTCAAAGAGGAAAATTTCTGGAGCAAGGATATTTGCACAGGAGAGATTGATTTGCACAGGAGGATCGATTTGCCAGAGGAGATGAAGATTTTCTAGTGGAGGCCAAGATTATTTACCTAGCGAGTGCAAGTTGCCAGAAGGGCCGCGTTTCTCAGCCACGCCACATGTGTGACTCGAAATCAATTTAAGAGGGAGACTGAATTAATTTTGGTGGGTCAAACAACTTCCAGGAGGTCAGAGGAGTCTTGTAGAAGTGAAGAAATAATTTTGCCAGAGCTCTGCCAGTGTCAGGCAAACAATTGTAATATTTTTGTTGAAGAATTAATAATAAAACTCTCATCTGCTTAACTGGTTTTCCCTTCGGGGTTTTTCCAGGGACAGTTGTCCAAAAACACTTGTGTAAATTATTTGTGTGTGTGCATATATTTCTTAGTTCTTGTAGCATTTATTTTTTTCGTGAAGTTGCAGTTGTGTTTTATTTAGTATTTGCCGCAAATTTCTTGTAGTTAACAAATAATCTTAAAAGATAGGAGAATAATAACCAATAATTGCAACAATTAATTAAAATTTCACATCTTAAGCAAAATTACTTATTGAAATTTAAATCATAGAATAATTACATTGGTTGGTAACTGGAGAATAAACAATGAAAGCTATAAAATAATTTTCCAAATACACAACAAATTTTCTGCCCTTCAAAATTAGTTTTTCATTAACAGTATTCCAAACTTACAGGGGCTTCCCAAACTGGGAAAATTTACCCACTGAGAAAGATTAACCCACAATGAAACCTGGTTGTTGTATGGCCTCCTCTAGAAAATCATACAACTGATCTACTGGCTGAACTAAACTCCCTCGCTATTGTTGTCGTGTCCAATTACAGTCTCCTCCTATTGGTGCATATGGCCTCCATTGAGATTGGCCAAGACCAATTCTCTTGCAGCTGCTTTCCTTCTCTCATTGTCTTGCATATTGAGTTAACTCACTCTGTCTTTGTGCAATTAGATAACTGTTACAATGACTTCTTTGTGTCTCTTCTTTCTACCTTGCCCTTTTATAATTTTGAATTGATGACTAAGCCTCCACAAATCCAATCTTTCATTGAGATCAACGGTTGGGATTAAATCCCAATCCACAATGGAGGTTACATCTAAATCACTAGCGTAAAATTACACTTTATTAGACTTTAATCAACTCCATAAATTTAAAAGGCCCTTCACTTTAATAATTAACTTTAATAAGTTGAATTACAAAAGTAAAAGGAGTTTGGATGACTTTCCATACATTTGATATTAAACATGTGCGAAAGTACTTGTCTGAGCTACAAACATCAACACTCTCTCTTAGTGAGGAAGGTATTATACATCAATCCAAGTTTGTCTCTAAAGAACACAAACTTCCCTTTTACTAAGGTCTTGTTCAAAACATGAGCAACCTGTTGATCCATGGGAACATATTGAAGCTTCACCCTTGATTTCCCTTTTGTTCTTGGCACAATATCCCGCGCTTCATCATCTTGCCATACCTGTTGGTTTGCTTCCTCCTGAAAACTAGAAGGCTTGGAATCAATGACACGGCTTATCAATGCCATATAAGTTGGAAACTTCTTTGGAGGCCTACTCTCCTTGAATGTACTCCTAGGAGCCTCAACATACTACTGAGCATCCCTCAATGTCTGTGTAAATCATTGAGGTCTCCTAATAGGATTGGAAGGAGCTATTAACTTCTCCTCATTTGGAGGTTGACTTCCTAAACTAGAAGCTGTTGGTCTCATGATGAACTAGTCTCAACCTTTGGAGCTTCCTGGTCATCTGCCACTATAATAGGCTCATGCATTCTCCTAGATGCAAAGTTCTCCTCACCATTTTATCTCACCATGGTCTTTCTCTCTGTTGGAATGAAAATTTTGTACCCCATTGAAGTCTCGCTATATCTGATAAACACTCCTTGCATGCCTAAGCACTCTAACTTGGTCCTCCTCTCTACAGGCACATGGACATAAAATTGACAACCCAAGATGTGGAATTGACCCATCTTTGGCTTCACACCAGTGAATGACTCCTCTAGTGTCTTGTTCCCTAATATCCTATGAGGACTCTTGTTCTTGATGTAGATTGCTATATTACATGCCTTTTCCCTAAGAAACATGTGCAAATCCTAATCATGAATCATGGCTGTAGCAACCCTATGATGGACTAATTCTTCTTTTCTGCAACCCCATTCTGTTATGGGTTGTATGATATTGTCATTTGTCAATTCCCTCTTAATTCTTGCTTTCTTGCAAAAATTCTTGAAGCATTAGAGGTATACTCACCTCCATTATCTAACCTCAACACCTTGATCTTCTTTCTTGTTTACTTCTCCACAAGAGCCTTAATCTTTTGAAACCTACTAAAAATTTCATCCTTTGCCTTCAGGAAGTAGATCCATGTCTTTTGAGAGAAATCATTGGTGAAAGACACATAGTACATGCCTACTTGTATTGATGCTATTGACATCGTCCCACATACATTTGAATAGATTAGATAGAATATCTCCTTGGACTTGTTATCACTGCTTGGGAAAGTAACCTTGTGTACTGCCAAGTGCACACCCTTTGCATACCCCTTATTGCTCAATATTGAAATATGGAAGACCGATGACTATCTTCCTCAGAATCGACAATGCCTTGTATTGTTGGTGCCCTATTCTTTTGTTTCACAACTTGCACAAGTTGTTACTGGTATGAACCAAGGATGGAACAAGCTTGCTTCGTAACTTGTACAAGTTGCATTTTGTAACCTTAATCACCTGAGCTGTGTCTGGGATAGATCCTTCTAGCCTCATATATGCTTTCCCTTTCTTGAACTCCACGACAAGACCCTTATCCTCCATGATTGACATTGAAAGCAAATTCTTCTTTAGCCCTGAAACAAACTACACGTCCTTCAAGTCCAAAGAGCTTCCCGAATTGAATTGGAATGAAATCAAACCAACTTCTTTTATCACATACTTGCCATCATTGCCTGTCATGTCCCCATTTTTATTCTTTTTTTCATAGTACAACTAGGGTGGATTTCCAGGGCAGGAGATGGCCTGGTCAGTGGAGCAAGTTTATGTTATTAGGGGTCCCAATGGAGTTTTTATGGGATTTGATGGCATTCGCTTGGCATATTCCATCATCAGCATAGTTTGCTTTTCGTTCCGTCGCATTCCAACAACTTTCAAAAATCAACATTATTATTGGGCATAACTTAATGAATTATGTTCGAGGTGGCATTCCGGGGAGATTAATTGATGGAACACCTCAATGTAATAGCTCTTTGGAACCAGAACGAGAAGATCTATAGGATGGGATGCTGAGAAGAGACTTCCAGTGGCCAAAGAGAGTATGGTGGGCGATTTGCCATTTTCCTTAGTTAAAAATGACTTTAATTAGTCATTTAATTAAGGAAAAATAATTAATTAGAGAAAAAGGGCCAAAAGTGACTTAAATGAAATAAAACAAAATTAAAGGTCACTTAAGATAAAGTCAATGGAGGAGCTTCTAGAATAATAATAAAATAATAAAATAAGATGCTTCTAGAGGCTTGGAGATCTATCCATCAGATCTATAAAAAGGGAGGAGGAGATCATTTGGGGACATCTTGGAGTTGAGTTTTCTTTCTTGTGGAGAGGCTTGAGAACATGGTTCTCTACTTCAGCAGTAGCCCTAGGACAGAAACCCTCGAGTGATTCAGTGAGAGTGGGCAAGCACCCATCTCTTCCCTTGGTGAATCCATTCAGAGTTCTCAGGTTGTAGTGTATTGTTTTTCAGTTTGTTTTGGAGGTCAATTTGTGGTATTGTTGTAGATCTATTTGAGGCCAGATTACCTCAGCTGTATGGCTTGTATGTGTATGTAAAACCCTAGTTATCTAATATAATAAAGCTGAGAGTTTTCTTATTCATTGTGTTGTGAGATTACAGTGCTCTATTTGTTTATTTTTACATGGCAATCTTTTGTTTGTGAATGAATTTTTTTATGTGAAGTGCTTGCTCCAAATTTTCTTCAGTTGACACATTACAGTGGTATCAAAGCCTTAGTCTTGGCTCAACCTACGAGTTTTTAGCTGCAACTACAATTGTTCGAGGGTTATATTGAAGATGCCAAAGTAACATATCTACCTGAGTGTTATAGATCATTGCTGAATATATCTTCAGGTCACATGAATTCAAGGTTATAGCCAGATTCTGGGATGGTGATGTGCGCAAATTGTCTCCTACATATTAACGACACAACAAATTTGTTATTTTTGGTTCGTTTGTCTCATGAATATTGATTGTTTGACAAATCGCTTGGCCAAATTCATTTCATAGCAAGGCCATTATTTACCCTAGACCATGATCATTGAAACCCCCGAATATTTTGTTGGGGCCGACGCGTGCATCCTATAGCGATTGGTAATCTCCCAATTCGTTGCAAGATCATCTCAAAACTGAGGCAGGGTGACCTCAGAATTTGTAGTCACCCAGATTTCCGAAATAACCCAGATTTGAAAATGTCGTGTTGTTGAAAGCCACAGTTTCAAAGGTTTCCTACGATGCTAGTAATGGTTGACGGGTTGATTCGGTAGAGGTCGTGACCAAGCAAACCCACGATTGGAAACCACGTCGAAGCTGAGCACCATATGGTAGTTTACAAACAGTGGAATTTCTTGAGCAATCTAGCCAGGGTTCGGACGTTAGAAACATGGTTGTTGAATGAATATAACAAGCCGCCTTTTGCTGTGAAGTCTTGCCCATCGATTGAGACCGAGCTGTTGCAATTGTGGGGAGCCATGATCGATCTCCAATTCGATTGAGGGTATATGCACTTGTACAATACGTGAAGAAATGGAGGCGTGTTTGTGCTAGGTGCGTAAGGAAATCCAATACGTGGGCCAATTACACAGTGTGCGCAAGGCTTTGGGGCGAAGAGCATGGAAGCTAAATCCAATTACAGTGGTAGCGACAGAGTTTGGGTTGGGATGTTGAGCCGCGACGCTTTGCGTTGACTAAAGGATGCTACCGTTGACATTTTGCAAATGAAATATAGAATGCACTCAATCAATCAAGATGGTTACAACGCGTCCCAAAATTGGTGAGAGCTAGCGATTGCATAATGGGTTGGATGCTGCGCGAATATATCCCTGCACAGTGGGCGAAAGAGTGACTGCGGACCTGGTATAGTCGTTTGAAGTGCGTAACTGCAAAATACGATGGGATTTGGGCTTTCGGTTATGCGCAAATCTTGTATAGTTGCTGTGCATTAATAAGGGATCAAAATGCGTTGAATAATGCTCTTGGAGGTGAGATGAATAATGAAATGATCCTGTATGTGGTCAAGTTAGGTTGAGCAGTGATTGCTCAGAGCTATGCGTTGGGATGATTGGATTTCCCAGAGAACCCGATTTTGGAGTTCTTGTTGGCTAAGAGGAACGTAAACCATTCTTGGAATATCAATCACGTGAATCCTTCCGCGCTGGACGTACTTGATGCCACATTCATCTTATGCATGCTAGTTTCAGGTAATAGTGTTATGGGTTCAACAAGTTGCTAGCATAGCAACTTGCGTTGGGCTAGATTTTGAACAATTGATGCAAAGGGAGTTGAGCTATTGATATTTGGAGGCTAACATTTAGTCCATTTTTATGTAGATTATCTTCCGGATCCATCGCATTCAATTTCTTTTTTGATCGACGTTTCGATCAAAAAAGAAATTGAATGCGATGGATCTGGAAGATAATTTAGTCCATCGCTGAAACTGCTCATCAAATATTCACGAAAGCTGAGTAGTGCAATAGAAGTGTCCAGATCGTCATCATTTGAGAGCAAAGCGCACCAGAATTGTAATTTTTCTCGAGATAGTACGTGTAGCAGCTTGATGAATGGGAAGTCGAATGGTATAACTAGACTGCATTTTTACAGGTTCTCCTAATTTTTCTCTATGTTCTTCTTCTCACATATATTCATTGTCATAAGAAATTGTATCAATCATATTTATAAATTTTTGAAAGTTGTTCTGTAAGCCTATAGTGATATTGTATGAACTATTCTGGAAACAAAAATTATGGATAGTCGCCTACAACACTCTACACTCGAGTTTGTTTGATTCCACAAAGGATAGAATTTTTTTCCTAGAAGTTTGTGCCATTAATATACCTCAGAATTCCAAAGAGCCTTGTAACCTATCATGTTGAGCAATAAGGGCCCGTAACTTGCACTCTACTGCTTGCATCCTGTATGAATTATCGAGTGGTATGCCACCAAGCTCTCCTTTATGTGTTATTGAACCGAGGTCAGATTCATGTTGCTGATCTAAGTCAGCTAGGCTATGTAATCATTGTTTGTAATATACCATTGATATGGGCAAATGCCATGCGAGAAGTCTGTGTATTAAGTCAAGTATTACTGTACTTCTGTCAAAGGTCTTGTATAAGTCGACGTGACGTACTATCCACATTAAATTAAACCATGGAGATGCTCACAACACTCATAAATGAATTGAAAAGATTGAACAAGACAAAAATTGGTTCCTTGAACTACCATGCATCATTGGACTGAAAATCAAAACCGAACAACAAACCTTTCTCAAGAGAGGTCTATGCCATTCTTTAGAGAGAACAACCAAGGGATGTGCAGAAGGGGCAGGAAATATGACACAAGATTTTTGCTCTTGGGACAGATTTGAAGCACATGAGGGTCACATGGAAAGTTCTCTTCAAACTTGATGAACTAGATGCCCTCCTTTCCAAAGTGAGTCAGTTAGAAGGGAAGAAATTAATTTGGGCTCTAAAACCAACTATGCTTGCTCTCATACAATGCAAGTTCTTGGAGGAACTTTGTGAAGTGGTTAAACTTCTAGTTGTATCTTGTCTCAGTAACATCATGAGACTAACTGCCCCTATAGCTCCTTACAATGATGATGTTATGAGGAGAGTTTTCATAATGGTGATAGAAACCTTCCGAGACTTGGACAACAGTGCAGGCTTTACCTTTGGGAAGAAGCTTGATATTTTAGGAGGCATGGCCATAACTAGGACTTATGAAATCATGTTTGAGCTAGAGTGTGATGGTTTGATCTTGTAGATGTTCCTATGCTTCTTCAGCATTAGGAAACATCATCCTGACACAGTGATAGCACACATGCAGTCCATCCTGTCATCATGTATGAGAGGCCGTGATGCCATTTGCCGGGAGTTGTAGTCTCGATTGTTGTCTGTTTGGAGGAGAGAACAATTGGTCTCACTTGCTGCTTATGAACTAGTCGAGAGGTTGGTTGAGCAGAACATTGCGCTGTTCAGGAGACAATTGACCAGGGAGGAGCAACTCAAGATTGGGGGATCGTGTAGCAAGAATGAGATGAGGAGGAAGGGACTTTGCTTTGTCTACAAGGGACCTTGGGGACCTAACCACTCATGCTTGAGTGACGCTGGGGAGATGACAGAGGTAGAGCAGGAGTAGATTCCTTTTGACTTTCAAGGTGAGGACTCTTCTTTGGACGACTCCATGGGTTCATACGATGATACCTCTGAGGAGCACTAGCAATCATGTGGAGTTGATGTCAATAGCCCAGATGTGCATCCATATGTGGTAGAGGAGTATGATGAGTAGACAATGGGTCCTAGGAGAGACATTCAAGATGATGAGTCACCAGTGGTGATTCAACATGAGCAACATATGGTGGATCATGAGTCAGCTGAGGATGATGATGTGCGCAATATGCATGGTGAGCCTTCTAGGGAGGGCTAGTTGGAGGTTCATATTGAACTCGTGATGGTGGAGGATGAGAAACCACCCTTGGGGTCAACCATTGATGAGGGTCAAAACAGATGTATAGACAGTTGGCAAGGTGATAGTACTCGTTGACACTTGCCCTTAGGAGATGCCGGGGTATGATAGGACAGTTTGGCAGGAGATTGGTGGATTGGAGGAGCGTGGAGTTTCCTATCAGGCGAGGGAGATGGTAGTGCACCCATCTTTGGGACTACCCATTGACGAGGTGCAAAGAATGTAGTGGCAGCGAGACGAGCTGCAACATTTTCAGGCAACAACCCTCTTAAGGAGTACATAGACGGGGCTTGCAACACAATTTGCCCACTTTTTCCCATTAGAGGAAGAGAGGCAGGATTTCTTGGACATGTTTTGATTGTTTAGGTAGAGCATCAGGAGTAGAGCATGGACCAGTTTTAACATAGTAGATGTATCCCTTGCACAGGTGTCCATGCATGGGATTGGCGAGAGATCATGAGCTGATATCCTTTTGATGGAGTATCATTTTTCGTCATGAACATTGTATTGCAGGAGCCCTCAGAGGTGAGGCATATCACATGCTTCAGTTGGCAGTAGGATGTAGGCTGGCCACTCATCGGTATTTTTAGCACGACATCAGCATGATGAGATTGACCTTGGTCTATGCGAAGGGTTGGATTGGAAAGAGGTGATGAGTTGGTATGCGGTTGATGGAGCCGCATTCACAGTCGGAGTTATAGCACAATAGGAGCTGTGGAGCATTGATGCTCCTTCTTGGTGGAATTGGGATCCAAAAGGATTTGTTGATGACAGGTTCTGTAGAAGATTGGTTTGGGATCCGGGTATCGAGGAGTCTGTTCATGGTGGGTTGATAAAGGAGCAGAGCATCACCCAGTGGTTTGTATGGGATCTTGGCATTGGGTCTCAGTTGCGTCAGGCTGCTAGATTGGTCCACAGATTTGGATTGCTTGAGGGCAAGCAATCTTGGGACGGGAGGACTGTCATGTCCCCATTTTTATTCTTCTTCATAGTACCACCAGGGTGGATTTCCAAGGCAGGAGATGGATAGGGCATTGGAGCAAGTTTATGTCATCAGGGGTCCCGATGGAGTTTTGAGGAGTTTTTATGGGATTTGATGGCATTTTCTTGGCATTTCCATCATATGCACATTTTGCCTTTCGTTCCATCACATTCTGACAACTTTCACAAATCAGCGTTATTATTGGGCATAACTTAACTAATTATGCTCGAGGTGGCATTTTGGGGAGATTAATTGATGGAACACCTCCATGTAATAGCTTGTTGGAACCGGAACGAGAAGATCTACAGGGTGGGAAGCTGAGAAGAGACTTCCAGTGGCCGAAGAGAGTATGGTGGGCGATTTGCCATTTTCCTTAGTTAAAAATGACTTTAATTAGTCATTTAATTTAAGGAAAAATAATTAATTGGAGAAAAAGGGCCAAAAGCGACTTAATTGAAATAAAATAAAATTAAAGGTCAAATAAGATAAAATTAATGGAGGAGCTTCTAGAATAATAATAAAATAATAAAATAAGATACTTCTAGAGGCTTGGAGATCTATCCATCAGATCTATAAAAGGGGAGGACGAGATTATTTGGGGACATCTTGGAGTTGAGTTTTCTTTCTCGTGGAGAGGTTTGAGAACTTGGTTCTCCACTTTAGCAGTAGACCCAGGATGGAAACCCTCGCGTGATTCAGTGAGAGTGGGTGGGCACCCATCACTTCCCTTGGTGAATCCACTCAGGGTTCTGTTGTAGCGGCTACAACCGCCCTCCAAAATTTTGGCTCTCATGCAAATTTTAGAACCTACCTTGGATCCTGCAATCGATTGTCCTTGGTCACTTGTTGGTAAGCTGATGATCTCAAGCTTCCCCTCCTTGATCTTAAGAGTTGTCCGTGTCTCATGTGTCATCTATGGGCATAAGGGTTGTTGTTTGTCATGTAAAGGGAATGTTGTTTTGCTTCAAGGGAAAGCATGCGTGCATGAGTTGCTATCATCACGTAGACATGTTTCACACTCCATGCACTCTTGTCGCGAAGGTTGTTGCATCAAGTAGAGTATGTTTTATGCGTTCTGGATGGTCTACGTTGTGACACTAAAAGTGTCTGTGTGTGATCACAGTCGAGTGCTATCACTGTTTACATTTTTGTCACTGATCTCACACTTAGCGATTTCCCAAGCAACCTAGCCTCATCTAGCTTCCCGAAACTTTGCACTTTGCTTCTGCAACCATCAAGCTTCCTACCCTGCCTGTTCAAAACTGTGCAGTGGTTTCCTCCAGTATCCTTCCCTAGCCGGAACCCACTATCAACAGAAATTGCGCAGTGTTGTCCCTCAGTTGCTTAGTCTGCCTTGCCCCCAAAAACTGCACAATATTGCCTCTCAGCTTCCCAGGCTGCACTGCACTCATAAATTGCGCAGAGGTGTCCTCCTAGGACCACATCTCACAGCAGTGTCATGTGCCTCAATATTGCATAGTGTTGTCCAAGTTGTCTTGTCGGTCTTGCATGCAGAAGCTGCGCAGAAGGGCCTCCCAGGGCCTCATCCTGACATCAGTCATTACTCGCTGAAGTTGTGCTAATTCATCACTTAGTGACTACAGGAAAAGATGACATGCTGAGATCACTCCCAAGGAGTCGAGGAGAAAGACCAAGAGACCAAGTAATGGAAAAACATCAGGACTGCATGCAAATTCTGTCGGATGCATGATCATCTCGAGGGTATGTATGGTAAGTAAAGAACACCTTTCGAAGTACACCTCTTAGTTGAGTTTGCAGGACTGCTTATCATTGTCATATCATCCTATCCTCAGTAACATACATGTGCGCAAACACAAAAAGTCACTTCATGTGTTTCCTCTACATGTCTTGCTTCCTTTTCGCTTGTTTGACCAACTGTCATCTTCGGCATGTTGATTGCTATGTCATGCTTGCGACCTTGTTCTGGTGATGTTGAAGGTTTGTGTTTGAGTTGTGTTTGCTATGTAAACTTCTATCGCACTCATACACATTTTGTAAGCACTGTCGCACAAGTGTCGTCATGGTCGTCTGAAGGTCTATCTGAAGTGTCGCACTTGTCGCTTTCACCATTAGATAGTCCCGCAATTAGTCACACTGAGCATGTGTTGTCTTGTCGTCAAGTCATGTTGAGTGTGTGTTAGCAAGGTCATATATACACGAGTTCACTCGCTCACACACTTAACCATTTTGCCGAAGATTTGTCGAGTAGACCACCCTCGATCAGCTGGACCTTCGTTGAGTTGCACTGCGTAGTCTCAGCTCTCAGTGACCAAGTACTGCTACCCACAATTGCGCAGAGCTTGAGGCTGCCTCCCAGGTAGTCTGCATTACATAACCCTGGAATCGACCTGGCTGACTGTCACCCAGAGCAATGCAAAAGTTGCCCAAGAATCCATCTCAATTTGTGTTGCCCGCAAGCCAATCCATCAAGCTTCCTGCTAGTCAACCGGAGAATTTGAGCGGGTAGCTACCTCGAGCTTCACTCCCAAAAACTGCGCAGAAGTTGTCAGCATGCCTGCCTCTGCTGATTGAAGAAATTGCGCAGACAAGAGGGACAGGTAGTGTCTCTGAAAATTGCGTAGTTTTGCCAGTCAGTCCCCCTACCAACCGGCCTGTTGCTCCTGAAAATTGCGCAGTTTTCTTGGACTGTCCACCAGCTGCCCGACACCTCACTTAGCCCAGAAATTGCGCAGATATGTTCAGCATGACTGCCTCCCAGTTCTGCACAGTTTTGGTCAGCAAGCTCCCGCAGCCTGCTCCTAGCCTCCCTTGAAAATCTGCGCAGTTTTCACTGCCAGTGTCCTCTGCTGCCCGCACTGCCTTCCCAAAAAAATGCGCAGTTCTACCTTCCAGCTGAGCCAAATCCCGCAGAATGTCACTGCTGTTTTGGACTGCTCATCTCAGCCTCCTAATGACCTCTGTGCAATTTTTCTTGAGAGTGCCCCAAAGCCCTCATTTTAGCCTGACATGTGCTCTGCGTTGTGTTTGAGCCTTGTCCTCTCTCTCGGTCACTTGCACCCGGAAACGAAAGACAATGCATCATGCTAGACTAGGGGATTTCTGGATTTGTTGTCGTCTCGTCATGAGTGATTGCAGAAACAGGTACATGGATGATACATGGCGCGACGACAAACGGGATGAACAAGGAGCACATGCTAGAAGACTTGCTCGCGGCTAAATGAACACATGAAGCATACCAAGTAGCAAGCGAAAGAGACACATGCACATGCATGAACTAGCAAGTGAACACCAAGACCATTGAAGACTCCTTACACTCTACTGTGCGGAGGTGAAGCTATGGTACACCACGGGTACACTCATCACTCAGTAACATAGCAACTTGACACAAATAACACAACCAACATGTGCATACTTGCAACGTTATGTCAAGTTGTGTCATGAGTCGCCTCGGCCACATCACTACTTTGGGTCATAACTGTGTAGTCAATGTAATGTAACGTGGAAGTCTAAGAGATCCACAGATGAAGTCAAAGAGTCATGTAAGTTGAATAATCATGAGGGAAGTTGAACAGTCACAAGGGTTAGTTTCACCCTTGGCTATATATACCCCTCATTTGTATACGCAAAGGGCTTTACGCCCCGCTATCGAGGTTAGTGATGTATGGTGTGCGATGTGTATTGGAATTTCGCTTAATTTAGAAGCTTGTTAACAGGCCAACACGTTTTGACACATGTATTGTGTTCGTTTGTAAGACTATTGTTTGGATGCTGTAATGCATGTTGCTTTAACTTGTACTAAGATAGTTGAACTATTTCGGTTGTTTTAGTGCATATACTGTTGGAAATGTGTTGTATCAGTTGTTAACGCTGTCTTGCCCGTGCGGACTATTCCGTCAGACGCTCGACAGATTCCTTCTTGTAAACTTGTTATAGCGATCGTTGCACTAGTGTGGACTATTCCACTGGGCGTTGTACGTGTTATCTGTTCACTTTGTGTTTATGACTGTTGCATCTGTGTGGACTACTCCACCGGAAGCTGCATAGATCCTGTTGTGTTGTGTGTCTCTAACAAAGTCGGGACTATTCCCTTTCGACTTGAGACTCACTCTCACCCTCCCCCTCTGTAGTGAAAGAACTTTGACACAAGCAACACTAAGCACTCACTAGGCACACGAACCTTGCTATTTGAAGACTAAGTATACCACTCTCATGTTCTGACAAGCAAGAGCTAAGGCATATCCTTAAGATAATGGCAACCGGGGCATCATATCGGATGGGATTGCTACACCAAAGGGTGTGAGGTCAACTTGGGACTTCATACCAGGGAGATCCCTTGAATGTTGGCGGGTCCAGCACTGTCACCATTTCTGGCACTAGAAGGAGGGCCAGTTGACAAGCTAAGTCCTCACAATCTGTTTTGAATCTTCGCATACTTATCATGACTAACCACAAAATTCCTCCTCCAGAGTGTATGTCTTATGGAAACGACTTTGAAATCTAGGAGGAGCTCTGGAATCTCTTGCCACAATACACATATGAAGGTGAAGGCAGAATGGCTTGGCTTGATCACAGAATGGCCTTAACAGTTATATGTCACAAGTATAAAATCCATGAATATTACATGAGGTGCGCATTGTTCGCACACACGCTTCGAGGGCACCAACTGCTATGGTGTGCCACACTGCTCGAAAACTTTATTCACTCTCTCACTCAGTTGATCGAAGAGATAGATGATGCTTTCCATCATTTTGACCGTCAAGCACTCAATAAAAAAATTATGGAATTACAAAAAACCCCTGATGAATTCGTTGAGCAATTTCACACACGCTTTTGTAATCTTGCATATCGATTTCCCGAAGATGAAATTGATTTGGAATTCCTCGATGGAAGATTTAAGTATCTTCTTTACATATCCGAAAATCCGCAATTCTTAGAATCATTCAAACCCCTCCCAACATACCTTAGTGTTAGAGGTGCCAAATCTAAGATGGACGAGGTCACTGTCACAAGTGACTGTCCGTCCTCTTCTCATCAAACAACTCTTGCTCCGCGATGCAAGGTGGGAGAAGGTGTGCGCACATCTGTTGAACTGTCACATCCTCCCACCCCACCTGCTCTCAATGTTTGCGCAGATTTGGCTTGCAAGCATGCTGGTTGTCATGCGGACTTGTTGCCTCAGCCTTCGTCCCTGCATTCTGTTGATCCTCCGGATCGAACTGTGTTGTGTTCTTCTGTTCTGGACTACACACTTGTTGTGAACTAGGATCAAGTTGTCGAAGGAGTTGTTGTTGTGCAGCCAACCTGTGCTATCATTCATGATGAGTGTGTTCGGGAATCTAAAGAAGAACCCACAGTGAAGGATGAATCCCTTCCATCTGCCCCTCATCTGCTCTATCCTGACATCCCTTGTGATTCTGCCACTTTTGATTTCCCTTGTTGAAACTCATCTTCGGATGTTTCTACATTCGATCATTCACAGGGCACACTAGATGACATCCTGTCATTACATTGCGGAGAGGACACATCTTCCTCTGAAAATCCGTCCCATCTGTCATTTGTCATTTCTGAAAACACAGAGGGTGAACATCCTTGTTTCTCATTTACCCCTCCGCATGATTCATCAAATCATGAGGATGCCAACGAACATCCCGGATTTTCTGATCATGGTTGTCGTGATCTCTGTACTTCTTCATTTGATCACGATGTTGATTCATTCATTGTTAATCTTCCTAAGCCACTGGTTTCTGATGATCTATCTATTGATGAAGTGGAAACCCCACAGGTTGTCGAGGCACTTTAGCCTGAGCTGATGGTTATGTCAGGCCCTCGCTGTCCTGAGGTTAGTTCCACTGCCGATCAGAAATTTTTTGTAACACCCAAGGCTCCTCATCATTCTTTGCTTCGAATTGAAGATCAACCCAATACATAGATTTAGCTTCCTCCACTCAAATCACATGATCCCATCGCTCATGTCTTGGAGGAATCATACACAACAAGCACACTTGCAAGGCGTAAGTTGTCTCTCTTTCTCATGTTTTCTTGTCTGTCACAGTCAAGAGAGTGTGCATGTTTATCATCTGCACGCAGTGTGTCACAACACCATGTTAAGTCCGTAGAATGTCTGTCTTGGGCATTCGCTCTTTTCTTTTCTGTGGATGTTTTAGAACTGGGAGCGTGTTGGTCTTTGTTGATCAATCTTTCTTGTTCACTGGTTTACATGCATATTTTTCATGCCTTCGCCACCATGGACCAACCAATGCGCCGATGGCTGCATTGGTAATATCACTTCACGTGAGTAGGCCCATGCACTGTTTAGCGTAGGAGTAGGAGTAGTCTTTGCTTTGCTTTCTGGTTTGCATGTCTGTTTGCTTGCTTACTTGGTTTGGTTTGCTTGCTTGCTTGCTTTGCTTACTTGTTTTGCTTTTGCTTTACTTTTACCTTTTGCTTTTGCTTGTACCCGTAGGTTAGCCTCTCATGAAACTGTGTTTGGATCTCGAGACAAGCTGGACAAATCTAAGAGGACTTGTACAACTATCAACATCTGGTTATCTGTTGTCCTCTCTCTTTATGAAGAACTTGTTGTCTTTAGTCGATGATGCCTGGATTGAAAATACGTTCTATTCAGAGTGAGTCTTGGTGAAAAGAGAATGCTTGCACTGTTAACTAGTACTGTCTACTCTAATCGGTTCTTTTGGGTTAACCCTTGTCAGCTCAGTCAAATAGAGTAAGGTGAGGGAGAAAACCTTAACAAATATGTCAGAGGTATATATAACATACTTCTCTGAAGGAACAACCTCTTCTGCTCTCAATAAGTCAGGATCCCTCTTCTACCTCTAAAATAAATAAGTGCCTATACACAGTTCTTTAAAAAAAATGAAAAATGAAAAAAAAAGAAAAATGAATAAGGCGAAAGAAGAGAAAGGCTTCTTGCGCAGAGAGGTGATACAAGTAACTCCGCCGAGGTACTGACCAGGCTCGCTGGCAGTGGAGCGATGCTTGTGTTCCTGTGTGACTTCGTCGGGGTACTGTCTAGGTGTGCTTGTGTTCGGTGCAAAGGCTTGTAGGGAAATGGCGTGATAAGGCACGAAAAGCGGTAAAAACCCCATCCCCTCAACTCATCACACCTATGGACGAGATTGCAAAATTTGACGGAGACCATAGCCCCGTCCGTGACGTGCAAGACCCACAAACTAGAGCGCTTTGCAAAAAACCTTGCGATGACAAAAGAAAGAGAAAAGGGCCACAGAGCCCAGCAAAAAATCCTCGTGAATCTTTGCAGAAGCAGTGTAGATGACCAAAGAAGATAGAATGGTGGTGGGAAAAGCTGTGAGCTACATAAATCCCGCAAAGAACAATCAAAACCACCACAATATGCCCATTCCATGTGTAGGCGTCCAAACAAGCAGGTAAAGGCACAAAATAGAGCTTGGGAAGCTCCATCCCCTCAAAACTTCACCCAAACCGAGCTTGGAGACGCCACGACAACAACAAAACCAACACACACATCTGCATAGGAAGATAATCACGACGGAGAGGGAGAAGAGGGTCAAAACATGGGCGATGCATCTAGGGTTAGCCTCTTTCCCCACTCTTGCTCCCGCCCTTATCAAAAGTTGCAATCTTCATTTTACAATGAGTTGTTCATTAGAATTTATTTGATATTATATATAAAGTTATAATTATAAATAAATAGATTATATACATATAATTAATTATAATTAATGGTATGCTATGATTATATTATTATTTATATGTAGTTGGTTTAGATCGATAAGAATACATATTTAACATTCAATATTGTAGGTATGGGGTGTTGAATGAAAGCCATCCACTATCTTTCTGATGGTGAAAGAAGGTGTTTTTGTTCAACTTAGTAGTGTTGGCTACATGCTAAGCACTATTAGAAATATGCCCAATGTCACCTCAGTGTATCTATCTTGCTTTAGGCCAAATCCCACTAAAAGCCATGGGTGGTATCCCTACACACAACGACTCAACCAACAAATAAGTATACCAGTGCCTAAATCAAGTAGATGGAAGAGGTGGGAGTTAATATGATAACAAAAAATTGATCTGATCAGTGATATGGTAGCCAATTAATAATTTGCATCATCAATGGAAAAGTACTCAATATACCAGAAAGATGAGCTAGAAACCCTAAAATTGAGTATAATTGCTTCTTACCATAATAGAATGTTAAATAGAGCTGTTATACCTATTCTATGTGGCTATAAGAAGAAAATATGCTTGCTGTTCAGACTTTGTAACTATAATATTTCACATATCCCAAGGCAAGGGTTTGCCTCCAAATACTTCTAATTGCTATAGATTATTTCTAGGACCTTTACTAAGCTTTGAAACACTTGGAAATATGATTAGTACATCAATATAATGCAAGTTAAAGGAGGTTGTACAACCTTAGGGCTTAAGACTTCCTTAAATCACAAATTGTGGTGATTTTACCAAAGATATGACCAATAAATACAATGTAAACCACAATTGAGTGAAGAATTTCACTATTAAATATTTTTTTGGATTTTTTATGGAATATAGTTTTGATTTTCTGGAATATAAAATTTCTAGGGCTTTTTATATTTTAGACTAACTACAACTTTACAAAAAATACAAGGAAAATTGAGATATATTTTTGTAAATAAGGTGATTGCAATTTGTTGGAATAAGGATATGATCCTTCTTCCAAAAGATTCAAGGACAGGGAATTATGTCCTGCCTTTACTTGGTATCTCGAAGCTTGAGGTTTTGGAATGCTGGGTGGAAGACCAAGGATACAACCCTAGCATCAAAACAAGATAAGTATTGGAACCAAAACTCTACTAGGAGGGCTTGCAAAGAAGAGAATACTCCAACCAAGCAACTAACAATTATTGAAGATAAGGTTATTTACCTCTAGAGGGGAGAGCGAATCACATCCCAATAGAGAACAACAATACCTTAAATTAACTAAGAGAACATGTGAGATGAATCCTAGACCTCCTCCTCCAACATTCCTTGGATCAATTAGCTAGCCTTGTAGTAACTTTGTGCTGCTTCAAAATTTTCCTTTTGAAAATATTTGATTAGCTAAACAAAATAAGAGAATTCACATGTGCACCTTTTTGTCTCATGAAAAAATTCACATTTTTGATAGTTCAATGGAGTTTACAATGATTTGCCAAGGAGAAGACCTTTATTTATAGGTGAGGCTCTGCAAAATATCCTCCTTGGTCTCCCACTAAATAGGTAACTTGCCATCCATAAAAGCTTGGAGGCTAAGTTAAGAAAATTGATTTTCAAATTTTACATTGGGTAAAACCCCAAAAGAGGCAATCTTGCTACAACAAAGAGGCTCAAGAGGGCTGTTTTGACCCCTATTGACCAAACATTCCCCTGTGGCTCCATGGTAGGCTTGCTAGAAAAATCAGCTCTCTCTAGGTGGCACAATGATCTCATTTGAACAAGGATTGACACTAAAACGGCTTGGGTTAAAGCTAACTGCTAGGGCTAGTGAAAGGCTTCCTTGGGTGACCTTATGTTGCTTGCAATTTGATCATTCTCGGCTCTAATGCTAACTTTCCTTACTTGGAGACCCTTTGCTTGACTTGGGTAAGACTTCATTTTGCAATGCCTTGCTTGTTTGACTTTCTTTGCTCCAAAATTAAGGACTTGACCTCCTTTCTTGCCAACGACTAGCTAGTTAAGATGAAATTAGCTTTAAAATAGGCCATTAACTTGACTTATTGATCTTGAAATGCCTTGGGGGCCTTACTTCATCAACATGCTTCCTTAACTTTGCTTGATGTGGGCTATTCCTTCCTTTAAGAGGGCTCAACCTCCTTTCTTTTCCTTGAACCACCCCAATGACTACCTTAATTGCTTGATATGCTTGATTTTTGCACTTGTAGTGACCTTGATTAGGTTGTTTTGGTCCTTGGGGGCTTGCTTGTTCACTAATTAGTTCTAAGTCTACCTTGGAAGGACACTTGCTGCCTTGTCTGATAAATTCGGCTTGTTGATCTTGCTTCAAATGGTAATGACCAACTTTATTGGGAGGATATTGGCCATTTCTTGGAGCACATTGCACTTCATGCAAGAGAATTAGCTCTTTGGGGCTCCAAATTTGCACACGAAGCTCTAACGCTCCAATATTAGCCTCATGTTCTTCCCTTACTCCATCAAATGACCCCAAAGAGAATGATGTCATTCCACATGTGTGGTACAAGTGTTGGATTTGAGCTGATTTGGCTTAAGCATTAAGCTAATTTGACTAGTATTAATTGCCTCCTTGCATCAACGTCCTTGTTCACTTCATCACTTGGTGTTAAAGTTAGAGATGCAAGGTTTTTGCTAAATTTAGAAAAGGACCCACAAATGAAGCTAAGGCATGGTTTTATAATTTTGACTTAGGAAAATTCTAACTTTCCTATAGTCAAAAATAGAATCGATCTTAGCTGTCCATTGAGTTCTAATGTCAACGGTTTCTGGAAGATGGAGGGCCAAGTCGACCTTATAAAGAGAGGAAGGGCACGAACTTAGTATATCATTTATGCACTAGAGACTTGTGGGTTTTAGCATAGCAAAGAAGAGTTTCTAGTTCAACACATTAGCTCAAAGACAGAGGGTGAATAGCCTCAATGATTTCTTCAACCAACGTGCATTCTTTCCAGGGCTGAGTTAGCTTGCATAGGAGGGCCGAATAGCCTGTACGAGTTCGTACAACTGTGTATGCAGAGGCTGAGTTGGTGAGAAAGATGCAGAAAAGTGTGTTGAGGGTTAGCGAATTGAAGGGGAATTTTTCCCAGTATTTGTAACCAATTTTTGAGATTTTTGCTGAGAAGATTAATATAAAAACACATAAGTTGGCAGGTTTTCCCCAGTTGGGGTTTCTTCGGTAATTTCTAGTGTATCGCTTATTGTGTGCTTATGCCTTTTTGAATTTAGTTTTCTGTTGCTATAGTTGTTAGAATACTCAACATATTTAATATAAATGTTTGGAGTTCAGTTTGTAGTTTCTTCTTTGCAAAATCTTTATTAAATGAGTCGCTAGTTATTAGAAAGCTAACATCATATCAGATCAGGTCTCTGATTGAAAACTCAAAAGTGTGTTATTTTCCTCAGGAACAGATGAAAGACACAGGAAAGGGGACACAGTTCTCTTCAGGGTTGTGCTCGGGTTTTTGGTTGCGTGACCTAAGCATAATCTGCATAGGGGTTTTCTTCTAGCAGGCTTTGCACTAGGGTTTCTAAGTAGTTTGAACTTGCAAAATGTCGTATTTAGGGCTGAAATTTGAGGACTGCCTTGAAGGGGCCTCAAATTTCTATTCTTAGAAGGAGAGGATTGGTGTAGTGTTGGAGGAGCAAGGAGTTTGGGAGTTTGTGGACAGTCCACCGGCCCAACCACAAGACCCTCAGCAACTGGCCCAACACAATAAGGACGCAAAGGGTAGGAGAATAATTCTTGAAGGAGTCAAGGATCACATCATACCTCACCTTTTCGGGAAGAAGACAACTCAGGCCAAGTGTACAACTATCTTAGCCCTGTACCAGGGTATGAGTGAGGTCAAGAAGTTGGTGCTCAAAGATAAACTCAGAAATATCCAGATGACTAAGTCTGGGTTCGTGATTTCTTACTTGACCAGATTCACCCAAGTGAGGGACGAGTTAGCTGGAATTGGGGAAACCGTCTCGGATAGAGACCTTGTCAACTTTGTACTATTGGGTTTTCCCAAGACATGGGAAAACTTTGTTGAATTTTGTAACTATGGTTGATCTTCATAATGCATATTATGCCCTTGATGTATTTATATTGATTATTGTAAAACATATTTTAAATGATAGAGTCAAAAGAAAAATACATTTTGAGTCAAGTCCCATTTGGACTTGTAAAAGAGGAAAATTTGAATTTTTTAAAATTGATTTTTTTAGCTCTTAGTTTGTCAAGTTGGCCTACCTCCAAGTCAAGTCGACCCAGGCAGAGTCACACCCATTTGACCTAGGCAGTTCGACCTCCTCCTCAAGGCACCAATTCGCACTCACTCAAGCAAGAAAATTTTTGGGCATAATCTGTTGCAAGGGTCGAAATTCAGGGCAATTGTAGGGGGTCGAAATTATGGGATTCTGACATTTGCAGAAGGGCCGAAATTCTAGGGTAGATTAGTAGAGCGAAGTGTTGGATCAGATTGGAAGGCTTGTCTTGGAGGGTTAGACTAGGTTTGACCATAGATTTGTTGAAGGTCAGATTGACCTAGTTAATGATTAGAAGGTCTAGGTGTGTCTCTTGTTGAACAAAATAATTTCTCTATTGAAAAGGTTGTTGGGATTTTCCCTTAGTGGGTTTTCCTAGGGTAAATCTTGTGCTCTCTTTGTGCATTGTGATCAATGTTGCACGAAGTGCCCCCCCCC
>APFE030106782.1:5626-26112 GCA_000404065.3 Pinus taeda | reverse complement strand
TTTAAAAAATCGCTCCCGGATTCGCTCCCAAACCGGGAGCTTCTGAAAATGGTCGCTCCCGCTCCCGCTTCCGCTCCCGCTCCCCGCTTCCGCTCCCGCTCCCAAGTAACATTGGTCTCGAACACCTCTTGTGACCCTGTCATATGCTTCGACGCTCCATTGTCCACGTACCATGTAACCTCGTTGATGGTACCCTGTGAGAAATGAGAGATCAAGGAAAAGTTCTCCTTCTCCAACCTCCTGGAGAGATCATCTGTCTCGGCAGAAGTGTCGACACTTGCGACTTGCTTCCCTTTCTTCTTCTCGTCATCTCCCATCTTCTTCATCAGACATCTCGTCAAAAAATGACCTGTCTTGCCATAGTTGAAACACTTGATTTTACTCAAGTCCTTCTTTTGCTCACCCTTCATTTGCGCTGCAAGTGCCATGTCATCATCTGAAGCCCTCTTCTTTGGATGAATATCCTTGTCTCGCAACTCTCCCTGAATGAAGTCATCCCACAACCTATTCTAGTTTGGCAACTTGTCTCTGGCAACAATCCCCTTGATTAATGGCTTCCATTATGGAGTAAACCCCTTCAAGGCAATCCTTACCATCTCAGGATCTGAAATAGTCACTAACGGCGACAAGATCATATTTGACCTGGGACAACCTTGTCAGATACGAAGTCACCCCTTCATCTTGTATCATCTTGGTCAACTTATCTTTCAATACCAATACCCGGTTTTTGTTCTTATTCTGGAACAAATTCTGAAGAGTTACCCACATCTCATGTGTAGTGTTCTTCCCGGACAAATGAGGTATTAAGGAGCACTTCACACCGTCTAGGATGATCAACCTTGCCTTCATATCTAGCTCCTCGTACACTTCCATCTCCTTAGGGTCAGTTGCCTTCTTGATGGTTTTTTCAACGAATTCCCAAATCTTATTGACTTGCAAGACCAACTTGATCCTTTCTTTCCATGGACTATAGTTACACAGCCTTTCCAACCTGTCCTCATATTGGGGACCAACATGCAACTTTGACATTGTTGTGAGCCCTTCACTAACAATGTGACCAACACCCTCTTAAGCCATACTTCATTGTGCACACTCTGATTCACTGGCCCTTCAAAACTGGCTCTGGTACCAGGCTTTGATACCATGTTGTTTTTCCACGATACTAGTGTCTAGGAGAATCTAAAATCACGGAGGCTACCAAACCAAGTATCACAACAAGTCTACTTTGCACAACGGAATATAAACAAAAGTAAATCCACTAGTGCATAAAAGTATACACGACTTTTTACACAATTATGTACAATAACCCAATCTTCGTTATATTAATCCAACTGATATAATACAACAGTCTAGGGCTTCCGTACCAAGGATAATGGCCCTCAAATATCCATTAATACAAAATACAAGATACTCTGACGGTCTAGCTGATGTAGTCAACAATCACATCTTTGTCATATCCTGTACACTGCGGGTCCTTTGCTTTCGTTTTGTAGCACCTGCATCTATCAATGCTCCAAGTCCATCTGGCCACTGAACCTTGGCTATCCAATTTGCTCTCTCGTTGATTGTTCGTCCATCAATGCATCAACACATCGAGACTCTTGTCGAGTTGTTCACAACTTCGTTTGTGAACAACTCTCTACTACCCACTGCTACTCCCCAACCTTCTTCCCACTATGGTCTCCCTGCACTGCTCTAGTGAAGACTAACATAGAGCAAGAGGGCTGCCACCTATCACCATCAAATGTTGCTTCTCCAATGATGAACACGAGCTACAAGAATTTACTCTTGTGGTTGGCCAAACCTGGAGCTTCAATCTGCCTCCTCTAGTAGTCACCTTAGTCGATCAAGGTGCCACTTAGGCTACTAAAACTTCACCCAACTCACAGTTGTCCAAAGTCCTTGTTAACTGCTATAGGGCTACTTTCGACACCTACTTGTTGCCGTCCACCAACCATAAGATGCCCAACACCACTATCCAATTGGACTCCCATCCACTAGCATCTACTCAACTCAAATATACCAAACAAACACATACCTACTTCTCTTTTCTGGATTGATATGTTGCTGTAGCTTGCTGCCTGGTTAGGGCCACTGTTAGCCCTCTCAAATCTATCCAAACAACCCTCCCACAGCTGTGGCTAGCCTCCACATAGGGTTTTCTCTCATACGTTGAAGTCTGGGCTAGGGAAACTGACCTTTGACCCCTCTTCTTCCTGAGTTAAGGGACTTGACCCTCCTCCAACATCCTGTACAACACTGCGGCCCCTCTTTCAGAGGTCTACACATACCCAAATCACTCAAAAACATGCCCATAAATCTCTCCTAGCAACGCTATTGCCCTCTAGACCCGCAATACACAAAAAATGGACTCCAAACAGTCCTCCAATCATGCGACCTAGCTACCATATCTTTGCGCCCCCCTCATAGTCACAAAAGAACTCAAACCACAACCCTTTCTCCTTCGTGAGGTATACTCTTGACCTGCGGTTGCCTCCGAGGTATATTTCACATGAGAGATGCACCTTGGATGGATAAGAATGACCCCCAACATCACCTCAATTTATACTAACTCATGTGGTGTTTCCAACATGGCTTGTGGCACACAAATACACTAGGTCGACTTGGTCTAGGTGCCACAAAACTCACCAACTATCTTCAAAAAATAATATATCATGATAGACAATTCGGATTTGAGTGATTTTCGTTGCTCCCACTTGCTCTTGGGATCCTCTATCACCTCAAATCATCACATGTCGAAAACTCCTCACGGATTCACACCCACTAGCTTGGGTGCAAAGCCCACAACTTGGGTTCCAAGCCCACAAAGTGCTTTTGTGGCGCTCCAACCTCCAAACCCCGAATCCTAGGGCTTGGAGTACCTCCCAAGCTACCAAAAATAAACAACATAAAGAAAAGAAGACTATCTCAAGGGGTAGAACTTGGAGACAACCACATCTATGCAGTCAAAGGAGTTTGCGTTTTGACCATAGGAGAAGGAAAGAGCAACAAGCTTGTTTCAAGAAGGATTTCATCAAGGAAGGTTTGTGACTTGGTCTAGGAGTGGCAAAAAGGTCTAAGGTCTTGGTCTTGGTATTCGTCAATTGAAATCTCTATAAGAAGAAGAATTTGTTTGGGTTTTCCTCTCAAGAAGGAGAGGTTTTGGCCCTGGCTGATAGCCTATATTCTGTCTCTTGTCTTTTTATGGTTTATGCGTTGGTAGCTGTTTGTTGAAGGATAAAACTATAATAATATAAGTAAAAGAAGATCCTAATCTAAGAAGTAAAAAGCACTCACAAGCAGTTATCAATAAAAGAGAAATCACCTAATTTCGATGCCCTAGATTTCTCAACATGGTATTAGAGCTAAAGTAACAAAGTCAAGAAAGGGCATCTTGATTCTTATCAAGGGACACTCAAGGATCAAATCTCGAGAAAGGCATCAACGCAAATATCATCTTAAAGTCAAGATCCCAAGGAAGCTAGATCAAAAGGCATTGCCATCAAGACTCTAAGGCGATCTCTCTCTCGTTGAAGCAAGGTTCCTATCATTGAAGACATCATCAAGAAGTCATCATTGATCTTCATCAACAAGACTTCCCATCAAAGGATCCTAAAGGATCTCCCTCTTTGTGAGATCAAGGATCATTATTGAAGAAAACTAGCTTCATCAAGGAGATATTTTCTATTCTCCATATCATCATCAACATCAAGGAAGCAACAAGGAGAAGGAGCATCCTATTAAGTAAGTATATTTATGTCCACATTTGAATCTGTCAAAATGTCTTTTTGCAAGGAAAGCAACAAATTGGTTGGGGCTTCAAACTATATTGCATGGAAGAAAAGGACAGATCTGAATAATATTGAAAACGAGGTTATGGAACATGTCAAAGGATCTATCACTAAACCAGGAAAGGAAGATGCTCAAGCTCTTGCAAAGTACATGAAAGGGGAAGTTAGGGCTCAAAGGATTCTCATAGAATCCATCAAGGATCCCCTCATCCCATATGTATCTAAATTCGAAACTTCAAAAGAAATTAATGACAAACTAGTAGAGTTGTATTCCGTAAGCATTGTTGGAGAAGTCATCTCATTAAGGCAAGAAATCTACAAGCTGAAGATGTCAATGGAAGATGGAATAGCTTCATACTTTATGAGGATATTTGAAATCAGGGATCAACTACAAGATCTGGGAGAGGTCATGTCTGATAGAAAAATGACTAGTTGTATTAAATGCACTACCAGAGGAGTGGGGTAACTTTACTTCAAGTATTTATGGGAAGAAAGAAGCTACTCCATTCCTAGATCTTTGGTCACTGTGCAAGATTGAAGAATCTAGACTAAAGGCCAAATCTGATGTGGGAGCAGGTGAGCAAAATGAAGCTTATGCTACAATGACAAGAAGAAAAGGAAAGTCTGGGTAGTCTAGTTCTCAGAAAAAGAAGAAGGACATGACTAAGATTCAATGCTATGGGTGTGAAGAATATGGGCACTACAAAAGAGATTGTCCTAAGACCAAGAAGGACAATAACAAAAGTGGAAGAGAAGAAGCCCATATCAACAAAGAAGTAGAGGAAGCTAAAAAGAAGTCCAAGAAAGAGGAAGTAAGAGATCTCTATTACTGAGATAGTCTTCTTCACATAAGTTCTTTTATATGACCATTACTATTATGATTTACTAAGAAAATGATGATACATCATGGCATCATAGAAGCATTGAAAGCAAGAGCTCGGGACATCATCATAGGAGAAACATGAAAGATGGTTGGAATGTATGGCAGTTAACAATGAAGGATATAGCTCTTGGAAACCTCATTGGAAACATAAGTGGCACTTGCGGAAAAGAAAAAGGTCATCTAGGTCAAAGCTCACCATACATCAATCAAAAGGAAACATTTGCTAGATGGGGATACTCTAGATCCTCAAGATTCTCTGATGGAATCTTCATCGAAAGGTTCACCGATCAAGAGAGAAAGCAAGTGTTTCATCAAGAATTCCAAACTTGTGGAATTCATGGGATGATGGTGTGATGACATAAAAGAAGCAAAACAAGGGATTAAAGCTGTTTCAATCAAGGGAGCTGCTACAGGAAGTCTGGATGACCCAAAGAAAAATGAGGTATGTATGCTTACATTCGATATTGTAGACTCATGTCAATGGTTGCTGGTAACATTGATCAATGCTCTCTCTTGAGAACATAATCAAAAGGAAGGATCTCCTCCCTCGAAGGGATGCAGGAATGCATGGGTCACACATTCACTAGATGAAATCAACATACTATGTCCTCATATGAAGTATGAGGTGGTTGACATGAATTGAAGGAACTTTGAGTGGAAGTACCTGGGAATGAAATGTGTGAAGAAAGAAAGGAAGAGATTGTGGGATATGCAACCATGGAAAAAGGCAATCAACATCCAAAGACCAAGAATATTTGACTAGGATATCTCCCTCAAAGATATGAAGATTCTAATGGAGTCTGGAAAAAGAAAGAGACCGTTGACAATATATATATATCTTTGTGCGATGTGTCGATATGTATGCAAGATGCTGATGCAAACTAGAAGATGTCATGATGAAAGACCATCAAAAAGTTAATTTTGATGTAAGTGTTTATTTCTTATTTTTGAACAAATATCTAGATGGGCTTATGCAGGACTGCCAAGGGAAGAGCTATGGATATCCTCCACCACTGATGCCCATGTAGTAGGATGAAAGATCCTTAAGGAAACATGGCATGAAGAAGGCGACATGGCATGAACGAAGGACATATATGGACTGATGGATTACTTTCCGACGATGACATGACTGACTCATGGATGAAAGTGATGGATGGTCTGTGCCCTATAAAGAAGTCCCAAACACGAAGAATCCTAGATAATGAAAAGAAGTTCATGACATTGTGAGGAGGAGTTCTTCAAGCAACTGGTTGTCCCATCATCTCCACCTAAGGAGCTGCTGTAGGTCCCTAATTAAGAGGGAGCTTGGAAACAAGTTTTTTGCTTGGTAGAACATGGAAGCAAAAATTCTTAAGCCAAGAGGGAGCTTAGGTACATTCCATCCGTAGGAATGAGTACATTCCTTTATTGGAAAAGAAACGTCCTCCCTAGTTAAGAGGGAGAGATAGACACATCATTCTTGACTTCACTTGGGAAGTGTTAAATTGGCAACTAGGGCCAAACTTTACGTGGATCATCTTATTCATGGCTAATAATATTTTTATTAAATTCCTCTCGTCAAGAGGTGTAGGATTGATCTAAAGATCATTCGATTCCGATAAGTATTTATGGAGATATGAATTTATTTTGATTATGGAATTATTATCAAGCCGACCTACAACTAATGTAGGCTCAGAAGCCCAACAGTCGCATCTCTTCAAACATCATCAGTTGTGTATAAATACAAGAGGACTTTTCCTCATTTGCACTCACTCATCTCATCACATCTCTCTCTCTCTTGCGCAGAAAAGAGAGTCTTTTCTATTGTGCAAAAAAGAGTCTTTCTCTCACACATGTGGAAGGAAACTGCTGAAACTGAAGCTGCAACTGCAGATCCAAAGTTTGACTAGTGTGGACCATCAAACCTCCTCTTCTGAACTACGTTGTAGGTTCATCTGAACCTCCTCTGAAGGCTGCAACTTTTGGTGGTGGAATCGAGTTGATCCGACGGTTGGTTTACGAGATATCAACTGCCCCTAGTTTGAATGAAGCTGCTGAAACTGAAGTTGCAACTGCAGATCCAAAGTTTGACCAGCGTGGACCATCAAACCTCGTCTTCTAAACTGCACTATAGGTTCATCTGAACCTCCTCTGAAGGCTGCAACTTTTGGTGGTGGAATCAAGCCGATCCGAGGGTCGGTTTGTGAGATATCGACTGTCGTAGTTTTGATGATGAAGCCGCTAATGTGTAATATCCCTTTTGAGGGATATCCCTCAAACACAAGCAAACTCCAACTAGAGATGGACTGGGAGGGCGTTTACCACATATGTCGCCTCTGAAAAGAGGATGAGGTCTGGAGGCTACCTGGCCCTTTACAGACTCTGTCTACGTGTATAGGAGAAAAACAGAGAAGTGTTATAGTAGCCGGGAAGCTCAAGGAGATAAAAATAACAGTAGTGCAACATACAATAATGTATACATGGAATATAAGCAGATACTCAAGAAATGCAGAGAGAAATGCTAAGCCATTTTATTATACTCAGTAATGGAAAGAGTACAAGAGGTGATCAGAAAGATAACACCTCGACTTGCACAAGGTAAGTGAAGAAATACACTCAGAATGGTAAGGAAATGGACTCTCTCTGAACTGCGTCCAAGCTGTGGGAGAACTGCTGTGCTGCTGCTACTGCTGGAATCAAGTAAGGATTTGAGGCTATTCCCCTCAGAAAATGCTGAAACTCTGGAATCAGCCTCTGCTCAATAGACCCAGAAAAGCCTAGAAAGCTTTTCTAAAATAGCTGACCCCCGAAAATCACCCCTTTGAGGATCTACGCTATCCCTCAAGGCTCTGCGCTGCCACTGAAGAGAATCCTCCAAAACCCTGCCCGAGACTCTGCCAAAATCCTCCAATATGCAAGCGCTGATCCCTTGCTCAATCTCCAAGCTCAAATCCTCCACATAAACCCAATCCAGAGCTCCTACCAAAAGAGACTGTGTCCTCCTCTCTCGAGACTGCGCAGTCATCAAAATGCTCAGTTCTTCCTCAACTCCAAAGATCGATCCTCCTGCAAAAGACTGATGAAACTACTTTGCTCGAGCAGGCACTCGAAGTCTCTCGGGACTAAGGGTGAGATCTCCGAACGGAGACACTCGATGCATTAGATAGTGTTGCAGGCAGGCTAAACAGCCATTGTGCTCTAAGTTGAAGTGACTAGCTCAAATGCAACATAATCCAATGCCAAAATGAGAAGGCTCCTCTCTCCTTTATAGTGTTGGCCTCTTTCAAAACCCTAAGGCCCACCTCTTCCAACGTAGCCTCTCTCTTGCCACGTGCTCCTCTCCATCTGCGCAGTCCCTCCAAGTGTCTACGTGGGCCCCCTTCTCTACGTGGTCCTTTGGCCCCCTTGGCTCCCCTTTTAAGTTACAACGTTGTGCTACTAGGGAGTGACTTTATTCAAAAAGTGAGTTGTGTCCTCTTTTCCTCACTTTTTTATTTATAAATAACTATAGAAGGCAAAATTGAGCAAAATTGAATAGTCCAATTGGCCATGGCTAATTAGGAATATTATAGTCTCCCCCGGCAAAATGTTGCTTGTCCTCAAGCAACTGAAGTGATGGATGCTGCAAAATTTTCTCACTCTCCCAAGTGTCATCCTCATCCGGTAAATTCTTCCACCTCACGAAGAATTCCCGGACCGTCCTGCTCTGTAGCTGCCTCTCCCTAGTATCAATAATAGCCTCTGGCTGCAACACCAAATGCCCCTCATCATCTGTGGGTGGTAGCTCATCTGTCACTGTCACCTGCTACCCCAATGCCTTCTTCAGGCATGATACATGAAAAACGTTACGAATCTTGCTACCTTGGGGCAGCTCCAACTCATACGCAACCTGTCCAATCCTGCGTATCACCTTGTATGGCCCATAAAAGCGGGGCTTGAGCTTCTCAGCCCCCTTTTGCTTCAGTGACGACTATCGGTATGGCTGTAATCGTAGGTAGACCAAGTCCCCTACCTCAAACTGTCTCTCCACCCGACCCCTGTTAGCATACAGCTTCTGCTGGTTCTGCGCTGTAGCCATATTATCCTTGAGAGCTCAGAGAATATCCTGACTCTCTTGGATCTAAATCTTGGCTCTCGGAGCCTTGCTAGCACCAAACATCACGTCAACAAAAGATAAAGGATGATATCCGTACAAAGCATAGAATGGTGACATACCAATGGACATGTGATGTGTAGTGTTGTAGCAGTACTCCCCCAGATGCAGCCACTTCAGCCATGCTCGCTGCTGCCCATTGACATAGTTACGCAAGTAGCCCTCCAACCACTTGTTAACTATCTATATCTGCCCGTCCGTCTGTGGGTGATAACTGGTACTTGGTGTCAACTCCGTCCCCACCAACCAGAAAAGCTCCTGCCAAAACCTGCCCATGAAACGACTGTCCCTGTCACTGGTGATGGTCTTAGGAAGACCATGTAGCCTGAAGACCTCTCTGAAGAACAACTCGGCCACCTGCGCTGCTGTGTAGTGTGCGGATATGGTGAAAAAATGTGCGTACTTTGTTAATCGATCAACGACGACAAAGATACAATCTTTGCCCTGTACCATGGGCAACCCTGTGATGAAGTCCATCGAAATACACTCGCATTTCCCCTTCGGAATGGGAAGAGGCTGCAATAATCCTGCGGGATAGCTCATCTCCCCTTGTTCCTCTGGCAAATATCGCACTCCCGGATATGTTGGAGTACGTCCTCCTTGAGGCCCTTCCATGAGAACCTCTCTCTAATGGCCCTGTAGGTTTTGGTAAACCTCTGATGGCCGGCCAATGGTGAATCATGTGATGCCTGAAGTATCTTCTTCTTGAGCTGAGATCCCTCAGTCAAGAAGATTCAGTCCCTGTAGTAGATGATCTCATCGACCACCCTGTACCTGTCTTCCGCCACCTGCCCATCTAGAACCTCACATGCAAATCTGTCCTTGGAGTACTCTACTAAGAGTCGAGCCCTCCAGTCTGTTTCCAAGCTCATAAGAGACAACATGGCTGGTTTACGTGAAAGAGCATATGCTACCATGTTGTTCTTACCCTTGACATACTCAATGTCAAAGTCATACGCTTGGATCTTACTGATCCACTTTTGCTGCCTCTCCTATAGCTGTTTCTGCTCCAAAAAGAACTTGAGGCTGTTGTGATCAGTCCTCAACCTGAACCTGTTACCCACTAAATACTGCCGGAACTTGGCCAATGCATGCATAATGGCCAGCATTTCCTTGTCCTATATAGAATACAACCTCTCGTGCGGAAGGAGCTTCCGGCTCTCAAAGGCTATAGGGTGACCTCCTTGCATCAGCACTGCGCCGATCCCCTCTCCCGACGCATCACACTCCAAAACAAAAGGCTGCGAAAAATCTGGCAATGCAAGCACTGGGCAACTGCTCATAACCTCCTTGAGCCTGTCAAAGGCTCGTTTCGCTGTATCCGACCAACTGAATGCCGCCTTCCTCGTTAGATCTGTCAGGGGTGCGACAAGCTGTGAGAAACTCTTGACGAACTTCCGGTAGTAAGTACAAATGCCAATGAGTCCCCGAAGTTCTATCACGTTCCTTGGCTTCGGCCAATCTCTGATGGCCCCGATCTTCTCTTCGTGGACTCTCACTCCGTCCACCCCTATGATGTGTCCCAAGTACAACATCTCTGTCAACCCAAACTCGCACTTGGAGAGCTTGGCATAGAACTGCTGCTCCTCCAAGATGCGCAACACTGTCTCAATGTGCTGGAGATGCTCCTCCCAAGTCCTGCTGTAAATGAGGATATCATCAAAGAACACCAACACAAACTTCCTCAAGTGACTGAAGAAGATGTGATTCACGCAGGACTGGAATGTAGCTGGGGCGTTGGTTAGCCCGAAGGGCATCACCAAAAACTCAAAGTGCCCATAGTGACACCTGAAGGCGGTCTTGGGAATGTCCTGCTCCCTCACATGAATCTGAAGGTACCTAGTTCTCAAATCAATCTTTGAGAAGAACTGTGCTCCTCTCAACTCATCCATCAACTCATCGATCCTAGGTATGGGGTACCTGTTCTTCAGGGTCTTCTTGTTCAGGGCCCTGTAGTTAATGCACATCCTCAATGTGCCGTCCTTCTTCACCAACAACACGGAAGAAGCAAAAGGACTCGTGCTCGGCTGAATGTGCCCAAGAGCCAACAACTCCTAAATGGCCCGCTCAATCTCATCCCGATAGGCCTTGGGATGCCTATAGCTGGTAGTAATCACTGCCTTTATTCCTTGCTCAAGCTCAATGGTGTGCTCAAACCCTCGGTCCGGTGGCTGTCCCGACGGAATCTCCCTAAACACTGTGGCATACTGGTCAAGGATGGACTGTATCTCTGGGTGCACCGTCTGCCCTGTAGTCCCTGCCTCTGATGCACGCAGCTCCACTACCCTGTCTACGTCTCCCTTCCAGAAGGCTGCCTCCATCCGATGAGCCGAAACACTCTGAGACGGATATGTGTGCTGTCCCTGTATCTTCTTATGCCTCCCTGTCTTTTCATCATCCCACTCCATCTCTAGGGCCTTCCAATCTATCGTGACCTTCCCTAGAGTGATAAGCCACTGAACACCCAGTATCATGTTGGTGTTCGGAATATTGACCACAAAAAAGTGGTCAGTCAGTGTGTAGGTGCCCATTGTCACTGATAACTCTGGGACATAACGAGCACACACCATGGTTTGATCTCCTGGGACTAAAACTGAAAATCCATCGAAGCTCTCTGTCTGTATACCTCTCTGCTCAACCATCTGTGCATCAATGAAGTTGTGGGTTGCCCCGTTGTCAACCAAATCTGATACTCGCTGGCCACGTACTGTCCCCCATACGCGCAGCGTCAAATGCTTGGGAACTCCTCGCAATGTTGCAAGGGCCCCTCCGATAGGTGCAAAAGCTGCACCACCTACTGTTGGTGGTGGAGGTGGCAAAGGATCTTGCGTGGCATGACTATCTCCTGCCTCCACATCATCATCCTCATCCTCTTCCCCGCTGCTCTCGGAGAAGACCTCGATAAAATGTGCTTTGCTAGCAGTACATCTATGTCCCGGTGCCCACGACTCCTGACAGGTAAAGCACAACCGCTTCTTCTTCAGCTCCCTCCTGGCATCATCATCAATCTGTGCTTGTCCTGGATTCCCCTTTGGAGGCGGAATCCTCACATCCTTCCCCTTAGGCTAGAAAGCCTGTCTCTGGGGGTAAGGTATTCGGGTCCTGGGTAAGGCATCCTGTAAGTCCCGGGTCCTGCTAATAACATCCTAGAGTGTGGCTGGTCTAGCGGATCTGACTAGACCCCGAAGTGGCTCTGCTAACCCCTCAACAAACATGTAGATCCTCCGTGCCGCGGATAGATCTGGCATCATCACTGAAACCCTCAAGAAGTCTGCAATGTAGGTCTTTGGGCTCCCGGTCTGTTTGAGCCTCGTCAGCTCCACAAAGTGCTGTTCCGGATCCCTCCGGTCAAACATCTCTATCAATCTCCTAGTGAACTCGGCATATGTCGTCACTGTGGAGTTTTCGAGTGTAACCATCCCATGGAACCGCCAGTCCTGGGCCTCACCATCCAAATGTAGTGTCGCCACCTTGATGGCCTCTGTCTCTGACATCTGGTTAAGCTGGAAATAGATGTCCAGCTTCTCCACCCAAGACTTTGCCGAACCATTTGATGAACCATCAAACGTAGGCAAGTGGAATCTACTCGCTCTGCGGTGGGTGTCTCCATCATGATAATGCCGGTATCCGCTGTGATGGTTGCGGGGTCTACTATCCTGCTGGAGCTGAACAAAGTCTCTGAATCAGAGAGCATCCCTGAACTCCTGCCCATAGGCCCGGTACTCTGCAAAATAATCGCCCATATGACCGGGCTCTGCTTCCTGCTCGGCTCTGGCCCCCGTATCTGCTCCTAGGAAAGTGGGCATGGTAGAGCTTGTAGGGGCATGTGAGGCCATCTGCTGAGTAGTATCACGCTGAGTGGCACCTTGCTCTAGCAAATGGTGGGATGTACCCGATCCCTCACCAACTTGGAAAACCCGTGGGTTCTCACGCTGTCTAGCCTCCACCGCCGTGAATCTTTGCCCCATCACCTCGATCTGCCTCGACAGATCCTGAACTGATTTGAGGAGCATGTCTGCAAATCTCTTCCCGTCCTCATTTGCCGTCGGATCCTCCTGCTCTGTGTTCACCACAAGCTCCTCCTGTTCTGTGTCCACCTCAGGCTCCTCCTGTTCTGTGTCCACCACCTGAACACAGTCTACTTCTCCGTAGGTGTTCTGCAACCTACGCTCAGTATCTCTGTATTTCCTACCTCTGTAACAGATGTAGGGCTTCTCCACCAGTGTCATAGACTGCTAGCTCCACACGCTGAGCCAGATCTATGCTCTGATACCACTGTAATATCCCTTTTCAGGGATATCCCTCAAACACAAACAAACTCCAACCAGAGATGGATTGGGAGGGCGTTTACCAGATATGTCGCCTCTGAAAAGAGGATGAGATCTGGAGGCTACCTGGCCCTTTCCAGACTCTGTCTAAGAGTATAGGAGAAAAACACAAGTGGTATAGTAGTCGGGAAGCTCAAGGAGATAAAAATAACAATACTGCAACATACAATAATGTATACATGGAATATAAGCAGATACTCAAGAAATGCAGAGGGAAATGCTAAGCCATTTTATTATATTGAGTAATGGAAAGAGTACAAGAGGTGATTAGAAAGATAGCACCTCGACTTGCACAAGGCAAGTGAAGAAATGCACTCAGAATGGTAAGGAAATGGCCTCTCTCTGAACTGCGTCCAAGCTGTGGGAGAACTGCTGTGCAGCTGCTACTGCTGGAATCAAGTGAGGATTTGGGGCTGTTCCCCTCCTCAGAAAATGCTGAAACTCTAGAATTAGCCTCTGCTCAATAGACCCAGAAAAGCCTAGAAAGCTTTTCTAAAATAGCTAACCCCCGAAAGTCACCCCCTTGAGGATCTACACTATCCCTCAAGGCTCTACGCTGCCACTGAAGAGAATCCTCCAAAACCCTGCTCGAGACTCTGCCAAAATCCTCCAATATGCAAGGGTTGATCCCTTGTTCAATCTCCAAGCTCAAATCCTCCACATAAACCCAATCTAGAGCTCATACCAAAAGAGACTGCGTCCTCCTCTCTCGAGACTGCGCAGTCATCAAAATGCTCAGTTCTTCCTCAACTCCAAAAGTCGATCCCCCTGCAAAAGACTGATGAAACTACCTTGCCCGAGCAGGCACTCGAAGTCCCCCGGGGCTAAGGGTGAGATCTCCGAACAGAGACACTTGATGCACTAAACATTGCTGCAGACAAGCTAAACAGCCATCGTGCTCTAAGTCGAAGTGACTAACTCAAATGCAACATAATCCAAAATGAGGAGGCTCCTCTCTCCTTTATAGCGTTGGCCTCTCTCAAAACCCTAAGGCCCACTTCCTCCAACGTAGCCTCTCTCTAGCCACGTGCTCCTCTCCATCTGTGCAGTCCCTCCAAGTGTCTACGTGGGCCCCCTTCTCTTCGTGGTCCTTTTGCCCCCTTTTAAGTTACAACGTTGTGCTACTAGGGAGTGACTTTATTCAAAAAGTGAGTTGTGTCCCCCTTTCCTCACCTTTTTATTTATAAATAACTATAGAAGGCAAAATTGAGCAAAATGGAATATTCCAGTTAGCCATGGCTCATTAGGAATATTACAGCTAATGCTAATGCTGCTAATCTAGGGTTTGCTACTGCTGATATAAATCAGATTTATTGTACTATTTCTGTTTGCTGAATTATTGAAGATAAAAGAAGATTTGATCAAAGGGTTTCCCCACACATTGTGGGGTTTGTCCCTGGCTAGCCACCACATGTTGTGTCTCTTGTCTTGGCTTGTTTTCTGTCGATTGTTTAATGTTCTATCTACACTTTACTTTATGTACATATGATTGCTCATTTGTGGAATATAATAAGAAAAAGAAGTAAACTGTTATAAGCATAGAACATACTATAACTTAACATGGTATCAGAGGTGAGGTGAAGACAAAGCCCGAGCAAGAGCAAGAGCAATCACCGAAGAGAAGATTGGCAAGGCTATGCTAAAAGAACAATGGGGTCCTCATCACTCTTTCCTGCTGAGGACAAGCTCCGTGAGAAAGCTGACTATCACGGATGGAAGATTTCTATCGATCTAACCATAGGAAGATCAAGGAGTGTTGGACCATGTGAGAGGCAATATTGTTGAGCCCCCATCAAATGCATTTGATGCTGCCAAGAACAAATGGAAGACTGGAAAAGTTAAAGCAAAGAAGATCATTCGGGACTCTATTGATAAGCGTTTGGTGGCCTACATCTCAGATCTGAACACCTCCAAGGAAATCTACGATAGACTGGTGAGTTTATTTAAAGTTAATGATGCAAATCAAGTTTTGTTTCTTAGAAATAAGCTGAAGGAAATTCATAAGGGTAAAGATGAGAGCATGCAAACATATTTCTTAAGAATCACTGAGATCAAGAACGATCTCCTATCTATTAGGGAGACTATTACTGATAGGGAAATGGCACTCATGACTCTTGGAGAAACATGGGTAGAAGAGCAAGAAATGCCCTTACCTAAAGGTCCTCCCGCTGCCTTTTCTTCTCATGCTAAGAAAAGAAATAATTCCGAGTCTAAATCAAAAAGAAGGTTGGACCTAAGGGTGGAAGAAAAGGATGATGTTACATTTGCAATAAAGCAGGTCACTATGCAAATGAATGCCATGATAGAAAGGACTCTCACCATGACGATGATCAAAATCCCTCTCATGGTAATCGAAGGGATGGAAAATTCAATAGCAAAGGTAAAAGGAACGCTGGAAATTAAGGAAGAGGACAACCATTCAAGAAGGCTAGAAATTCCAGGATGTATTAAATGCACTTGACCTCCGAAAGAACCTGGTGTCCATCTCGGCAATGGAAGACCAAGGCTACAAGGTAACCTTTAGCAATGGCAAGGTACGTGTATCGAAAATAATGTTAAAGATGCCTTTACTCTTGGGTTTCGTGTTGATTCATTATATCAGGTCGATGGAAGTCTGCTAGGTGTCATGTCTTATGACACATCTCTTCAATCCGAACTTTGGCATCGGAGGTTTGCCCACCTTCATTTAAAGCTCTACCTGATGTAAGACAAATGGTGACAGGGATGCCTGAATTCTGAGTAGAGAAAGAAGGTGTATGTCCAGGATGTGCCGAAGGAAAGCTCAAAAAGGGGACCATTCCCCTCAAGCCAAAGCAAGACCTTTGATATATTACAGTTGGTTCACTTAGGCATATCTGAGGTTGGCATTAAGAGGGAGACTACTACACCACATACTCCTGAGCAGAATGGTGTGGCGGAAAGGAAGAACTGTACGATTGTGGAAGCGGTCTCTATGGGTAGATGATGTAACAATGCCTGATGTGGAGGAACCCATGGATCCTATTTATCCACTGAGCCTTCCTCTTCCAGGAAAAGGCCTTCATGGCTTAGGGGGTTACTTGATGATGCTGAAGGACATGCTGCACCCCGAGGAACCTTCCGTGAAAGTAAGAAACCTAACAGGTATCAAGGATACCTGACCAGTATGAGCACAATCATACAAAATGAGCCTTCATCATTCTCAGATGCCGTCAAGCATCAAGTATGGAAGGATGCTATGACCATTATGGAGAATGATGTCTGGGAAGTAGTTCCTAGACCCCAGGATAAGACAATTGTTACTTCAAAATGGCTTTACAAGATAAAGCTGCAGCAGATGGAAGTATGAAATAGCATAGGGCTCGTTTTGTTGCTCGTGGTTTCTCCCAGAAGGAAGGTATAGACTATGATGTGATATTTGCACATGTTGCTAGATATACGACCATCCACTTGATCATAGCCCTTGTGGCTTCACAAGGATGGAACCTACATCAGATGGATGTCAAGACCGCATTCTTGCACGGTTCGATCAAAGAAGAGGTCTACTTGGAGCAACCCGAAGGATTTGAGATTTATGATCGAAAATCTCATGTATGCAGGTTGAAGAAGGCTCTCTATGGGCTGAAGCAAGCACCCCGAGCATGGTATGAGAGGATTGATCGCTACTTGATGAAGCTGGAATTCACTAAGAGTGAAGTCGATTCTAACCTTACTTTAAGGTTGAAGATGACAAGCCTCTCATACTAGTGCTGTATGTGGATGACCTCTTTCTAACAGGTGCAAACCCTCTCATTGACAAATGTAAGAGGGAGTTGGCTTCTAAATTTGAAATGAAGGACCAAGGACTTGAAGTGTGGCAGAAGCCAAGGGAAATTTTCCTATCTCAAGGAAAATATGTGGTGAAGATTCTGAAAAGATTTGGTATGGTGGACTGTAAGCCTGTGACTACCTCGAGGATCTTAACTTTCAGAAGTTATATGGTAGTGATGTCGGACCAGATTTGGGAAATGCCTCTGAGTTTTAAAAACTCATTCGCTTTGATGTTCTTGGTGAACCTTCGTCTGAACATATGTTTTGCAGTTAGCATTGTGAGCTCATATTTGGTTGAGCCTCACTAGATTGGTGCCAAGAATCTTCTGAGATGTCTTTAGGGCACACTCTCTCACGTATTAAAATACACTGTCGGAGATGTGAGACTACTTGGATACACTAATGTTGATTGGGCAGGCAATGTGGAGGACCATAAGAGCACTTCTTGGTACTGTTTCTCCTTGGGATCTGCTTCGATATCCTGGATGAGTAGGAAGCAGAAGTCGGTGGCTTTGAGCACTGCTGAAGCAGAGTATGTTGCTACTAGCATGGCCTCTTGTGAGGCAGTCTGGTTACGAAAGCTCTTCAGTGAGTTGCTTGGATTTACATTGGATACCACTGTGATCCTATGTGACAACCAGGGTGCAATTCGTTTGTCAAAGAATCCTGTATTTCATGATCGCTCCAAGTATATCGATATTGGGTACCACTATATTTGAGATATGGTGCAACAGGGAGCTATCAAGCTCCAACATATCGGTACAGATGAACAGGTCGCTGACATTCTGACAAAGCCCCTAGGGAAAGTAAAGTTCCTGACTTTCCGAGAACAACTTGGTGTTGTTCAAAGACTCTCCGATGAGGGTCCTGCATGTTGCATACATTGAGCTCTGGGAGCTCTGAGGGCTTGCGGTTCTTACTGGAGAAACATACGACCACAAGGTGACTCACCCTCCCCTGGTGGTGCGCACTGGAACAAGATGATTTGCTCTCTTGTGGGACAAGATGATTCGCTCTCTTGTGGAACAGGATGATTTGCTCTCTTGTGTAGCAGGATGATTAGTTCTCCTATGAAGCCTGGATTGATGTGTTCTCCATGGCGATTGTAGCAGGATTGATGTGTTCTCCTGTGAGGCCTGGATTGATGTGTTCTCCATGGCAATTGTAGCAGGATTGATGTGTTCTCTTGTGAGGACGGGATTGATTAAGTTCTCCTGTCGAGGCATCCTACCCATGCAGTCTGGGACTCATGGGAAGTACCTCTCATCTGATCAATGAGCAGGGAAATGAAGTTAGGGACCATAGTAGTACTGATGGACGCATCGCTGTATCTACCGTACTCCCTACGCTACGATGACCTCCATTGATTTGGGATCAATGATACTGGTCCATGACCAGTGGTAGGAGTTGTACCATACTATGACGTTGCCTTCAGGTCGGTTGAAACTGGTCTGGGACCAGTGGTACATACTCTGAGACCGACTTCATGTTAGTGCAGTACTGGTCTGGGACTAGTGAGAGTGGTACATACTATGACGTTGACTTTGGGTCGGTTGAGACTGGTCTGGGACCAGTGGTACACTCTTTGAGATTGCGATACTGGTCTGGGACTAGTGGTAGGAGTGGTACCTACTATGAAGCTGACTTCGGGTCAGTTGAGACTGGTCTGGGACCAGTGGTATGCACTCTGAGACTGACTTTGAGTCAGTGGAGGATGATACTGGTCTAGGACCAGTGGAGTTGTACTGACTATGACGCTGAATTCGGGTTGGTTGAGACTCGTCTGAGACCAGTGGTCCATACTCTGAGACTGACTTTGAGTTAGTATGATACATCCTCGATCATTTCTTCTTCTTCATAATTCGGACAAAAGCAGAGCAGAACAGAATAATGCAAGAGCAGAGCAGAACAGAGCAGAACAATACAGATCAGTATAGGGCAGAACAAGACAAAGCAGAACAAGCAGAATAGAGTAGAGTAGGGCAAGGGTCAGGCTGTACAGGGGACTGAATTTGATGGATGAATAGTAGCGACCGACAGACAGATTGCAGATGAAGTTCTCCCTAGTTGAGAGGGAGTGTTAAATTCGCAACTAGGGCCAAAATTCATGTGGGTCATCTTATTCATGGATAATAATAGTTTTATTAGATTCCTCTCGTTGAGAGGTGTAGGATTGATCTAAAGATCATTTGATTCCGATAAGTATTTATGGTGATATGAATTTATTTCGATTATGGAATTATTATCAAGCTGACTTACAACTGATGTAGGCTCAGAAGCCCAACAATCGCATCTATTCAAACATCATCAGTTGTGTATAAATACAAGAGGAATTTTCCCCATTTGCACTCACTCATCTCATCACATCTCTCTCTCTCTCCTGCGCAGAAAAGAGAGTCTTCTCTACTGCGCAGAAAACAGTCTCTCTCTCACACGTGGAAGGAAACTGCTGAAACTGAAGCTGCAACTGCAGATCCAAAGTTTGACCAACGTGGACCATCAAACCTCCTCTTTTAAACTACATTGTAGGTTCATATGAACCTCTTCTGAAGGCTGCAACTTTTGGTGGTGGAATCAAGTCGATCCAACGGTCGGTTTGCGAGATATCGACTGCCCTAGTTTGAAGGAAGTTGCTGAAATTGAAGCTGCAACTGCAGATCCAAATTTTGACCAGTGTGGACAGTCAAACCTCCTCTTCTAAACTGCGTTGTAGGTCCATCTGAACCTCCTCTGAATGCTGCAACTTTTGGTGGTGGAATCAAGCCGATCCGACGGTCGGTTTGTGAGATATCGTCTACCCTAGTTTTGATGATGAAGCTGCTAATGCTGATGCTGGTGATCTAGGGTTTGCTACTGCTGATATAAATCAGATTTATTGTACTATTTCGCTTTGCTGAATTATTGAAGATAAAAGAAGATTTGATCAAGGGTTTCCCCACACATTGTGGGGTTTGTCCCTGGCTAGTCGCCACATGTTGTGTCTCTTGTCTTGGCTGGTTTTCTGTCGATCGTTTATTGTTCTATCTGCACTTTACTTTATGTACATATGATTGCTAATATGTGGAATATAATAAGAAAAAGAAGTAAATTGTTATAAGCATAGAACACACCATAACTTAACAGGAAGACATAATGGAGGATTGGGTAAACATTTGGCATCCGATGCTCTTTGAGGATGTGTTAGGGCATCCAAGATAAGAGTAGTCGTAGAGGACCAATATTCTTTGAGGATTGGGAATCCAAGAGAAGAATAGTCCCGTTGGAACACACCTTGAGAACCTGGGTGGGGTATGTTCCGAGAGAGACAATGATGAGGGCGTCTATACATCATTGGTCTCGCCAACATTGTGCTCAGACCTCGTGGAGAGATAGAGCTGTTAGTCAAGGCCTTGTTATGTGACAATTCTAGTTGATATGATGCTATGCAAATGGGTTACCAATCCGAATCTTCATGCTAATTGATATGATCCTATACAAATGGGTTACCAATCCGAATCTTCTTATGAGAAATTCTTCAGATTGAGAATGACCAAGTACCATTATGAATACCTCCCTAGTTAAGA
>APFE030106771.1:66858-91469 GCA_000404065.3 Pinus taeda | reverse complement strand
ATGGAAAGGTTGGAAACCGAGTTTGCGACATATGCGCGTTTGGGGATGCCCGTCTGAAGTGAGAATTTATAATCCACAAGAGAAGAAGCTGGACCCAAGGACCATTAGTGGGTATTTCATTTCATATGCTGAAAGGTCTAAAGGTTACAGATTTTATTGTCCATCTCATAGCACTAGGATTGTGGAATCAAGAAATGCAAAGTTTCTTGAAAATGACTTGATCAGTGGGAGCGATCAAACTAGAAACATAGTTTCTAAGAAGGATCATTCAGAATCTCAACCTTCCATTTCAAGTGATAGATTGATTATTGTACATAGCACCCATCAAGTACAAACTGGTGTTGAACAACCAATCGTTGAAGTTCCACAAGCTGCTGACGATATTCCAGTAGATCAAGGAGTTCAAGAGTTGCCAAGAACTTTTGAACAACAAGTTGAACCACATACTTCTCAGGAAGATGATGGTACAACATTAAGAAGATCTACTAGACCAAAGAGATCAGCAATTCCTAGTGATTATGTTGTGTATCTACAAGAATCTGACTACAACATTGGAGCCGAAAATGATCCTGAGTCATTTTCACAAGCCATGAGTTGCAAAGAATCAGAATTATGGTACGATGCCATGAAGGAAGAGATGAATTCCATAAAGAGTAACGAAGTCTGGGATCTTGTTGAGTTGCCTAATGGTGCAAAAGCCATTGGATGTAAATGGGTCTTTAAGACAAAGAAAGAATCATTGGGCAACATTGAGAGATACAAGGCAAGACTTGTTGCTAAGGATTCACTCAGAAAGAAGGAATCGACTACACGGAGACTTTTTCTCCTGTATCTAGGAAAGATTCTTTACACATTATTATGGCATTAGTAGTCCATTTTGACTTAGAGTTGCAACAAATGGATGCGAAAATGGCTTTTCTCAATGGAGATCTAGAGGAGGAGGTTTACATGAAACAACCTGAAGGATTCCCCTCTAGTGATGGTGAGCAATTGGTTTTCAAGTTCAAGAAGTCATTATATGGTTTAAAACAAGCATCCTGCCAATGGTATTTGAAATTCCATAATGTAATTTCTTCTTTCAGTTTTGTAGAAAACATTATGGATCAATGTATATACCTAAAAGTTAGTGGGAGTAAAATTTGTTTTATTGTTTTATATGTGGATGACATTTTTCTAGCAACCAATGATAAGGGTTTGCTACATGAGGTGAAACAATTCCTCTCTAAAAAATTTGATATGAAGGATATGGGTGAAGCATCTTATGTCATTAGCATTAAGATACATAGAGACATATTTCGAGGCATCTTGGGTCTGTCATAGGAAACCTATATTAATAAAATTTTAGAGAGATTTTGAATGAAGGATTGTTCACCAAGTGTAGCTCCCATTGTGAAGGGTGATAGGTTCAATTTGAACCAATGCCCGAAGAACGACTTTGAAAGGGAACAAATGAAGAACATTCCATATGCTTCTGCTGTCGAAAGCCTAATGTATGCTGAGGTCTACACAAGACCCGACATTGCATTTGGTGTGGGAATGTTGGGACGATATTAGAGCGATCCAAGTTTAGACCACTGGAGAGTTGCAAAGAAAGTAATGAGATACCTTCAAGGAACGAAAAAATACATGCTTATATATAGATGGATGGACAATTTGGAGGTAACTGGCTACTCAGATTCTGACTTTGCTGGATGTGTTGATTCATGCAAATCAACAAAAGGATACATTTTTATGATGGCCTGTGGAGCTGTATCATGGAGGAGTCCCAAGCAGACTTTGATTGCCACTTCCACTATGGAAGCCGAGTTCGTCTCCTGTTTTGAGGCTACTTTACATGGTGTATGGCTTAAGATTTTCATTTCTGGGCTTAGAATTATGGATTCTATTTCTAAGCCATTGAGAATGTATTGTGACAATTCAACTGTGGTTTTTATGGCTAAAAACAACAAAAGTGGGAGTCGAAATAAACACATTGACATTAAGTATTTAGCTATAAGGGAACGTGTTAAAGAAAAGAAAGTGGTCATTGAGCACATCAGCACTGAGTTGATGATCACTGATCCTTTGACTAAGGGCATGCCACCATTGAAATTCAAGGATCATGTAATGAATATGAGACTTGGTTCCATTATGTAGTTTCTCATTGTATGGACAATGTTATTTTAATGAAATTCTTAATTATTGTGATGTTTTCCTCATATTTATGTGCACCTTAATTTGATTTGAGAGAACTTATCTGTGTAGGACCAAGAATAAACATAAGGTTTATTCATTAAGAAATTTTTGCCACATAAATTATAATAGAAATAAATACACAGTAATACATGGAAGATAATACTTGTCATTAGAGGACTTATCGCCATGATTCATGTATCTATTCCTTAATACAAATTATCAATGGGTTTTAAGATGAGACATTAAGATTGGAAGTATGGACCAAGTGGGAGAATGTTAGCTCCCAATGGCCACCGATAATTCATCTGTTGCCGATTTATTATGGGCAACAGTCTGCCACCGTTTCCTTAAATTATGGAAACCAACTGCAATTATTTCGTTAAATTACGGAAACCAACTGAAGTTAAATTAATTTCTTGTTGGAAGCTCCTGGAGTGGTCCATTACTCCCTCTGCAGTTCTCTACCATGATCTGTGGAACACTTGACAAATAGCCAACAAAAGCTTAGCTATAAATACTTATGTTTGGTCCATCAAATTAGAGTGACCAGAGCTTCAAAGTGCCACATGGGTGAGAGAAAAAGTCTGCAGTTTCTGTAAAGTTTCACAGCATCGGCACTGTGGGCAAATTTTTACAAGGATGGGACGGTGCTACTATTGTTAGAGCTTTGTTATATATTAAGCCAGAGTTTCATCTAGAACACGCGCCAGCGATCGAGGGGCAAAACATATGTAGTTTTATTTTGATTCAAATTCTGCATAGTTTCTTGTAATGCAGCTTTATTTTGATTCAAATTCTTCATGGTTGACTATAGTTTAGAACCCTTTTATTTGGCGTGGATGGGGTTTTGGGCCACGGATGCCTAGGCATAGCTCGATTTCTTGTTTTATATAATGCATGCAGCTCAAATTTTGACTTAGGCATGGGCGTATGATTTGCATGTTGTATTTGATTAAGGTAAATCGAACACATGAACCAACCATAATTCTGCACAGCGCATCAATAGCAGGTTTTTTTTTTGGCTGACAAATATGGCAGGTGAATAGTCTTATTCATAGTCGGAGTTCTGTATTATCTCAATGTTCTGGAATGGTTGTAACACAAAATATTTATGCACTCTTTGCATTTCGGCAATCTGGTTGGTGAATGTATAACCTTGTTAAAGAATAAACAGTATCAGAGTGTGAGCAAGCATCAACAACCGGAGGTATGATTTCTTGGGTATTAAAGTTTTTTCGATTCTTTAAGTATTTATTCCACATTATAGAATCATTATTAAGCTAACAGTTACTGCATGCTCTTGAACGATCATTAAAGCCATGTACATTTAATATCAATAATTTCTAGCAATTTTTCTGAGCATTTTTACCATTTATGCTAATCTAAGTTTAGAGAGTAAATCAAATACACCTTTTTTTCATAAAACAAAATAAAAAGCATTTATAATTATTATTATTTGAATAGGATCAAACATATTAAAGGGAAAAATAGACAATATATTACCATTACACAATTGGGAGATGGAAACTAACCCAATGTATCTAATAGCATAACTTCCTTGGATAATATATTTGTCTTGGCATTATTTTCCCTATATGTATGAAGAATTTGCACATCATCATATTGCTCAGTGGATTTTCCTTTATCACAATTCTAAATGAAGGACCCTTAAGGCAACTCTTCCATTGAACCAATCCATAAGGACTTTTGAATCCCATACAATTTGAATACTTTAACGTACACCACACAACAAGGAGTCTAGAAGTAAAATATGTGCCTTGGCTGATACCTAGTTTGCATTTAATCATCTATATTTAAGAGAAGAAAATGACTATACCTCCACCTCAAGATCCATCAAAGAATCCCCACACTATACCAATCAATAGCTCCACATTTGTGATAATATGGCCTTCTTCCCTTTCAATGGTTTCACTTTCTCAATATAAGAAAATCTTGCATTATGTGTAATAACTTCACAAAAAACCACAAATTCTTGAAACAAACAACAATTTCGCCCTAGCCATATTCCCTAAAAGACAAAGATTAGAAAGAATTTTAAAAGAAAAAGAAATAAACCTTTGATTCAAAATCTAGAGAAAATTTTCAACCGAAATTCCATTCCACCAAGAATCAAGGTTAAAACACGAGAAAATCACCTCCCACTTTTTTTTACAAAAAGATAATGAATAAATAAATGAGCAGTGTATTCCTCTTTCATCCGACATAGAATAGACACTACTGCATAGTGCACTAAAGTCCAACGACCTTTACTATGTTAATAGACAGACTTCTATTGTCACTTTGATAGACATTGTTTTCTAGGATCGTGAGTGAAACTCAATCGAATGATCAGACATGTAAACATGCCCATTGACTATATGACATAGGTCACTCATTGGTGTAACGACAAACGGGGATGAAAGTTCGGTCAAATTTTTGACACCATTTTTTCGGATAACTGGCAAACTGAAAAGAATTAATCTGTGGGATATATGATGCCATATTGTCGGTATGTGATGTAATTACATAATATTGATGGTGGGAGTTGCAATGAAATGCAATGGGATAGGCATCACATAGACAATATTCAGGTTGATGAAAACCCATCCGAGAGTACAAAATTTCGTTGAGACCTCTTCGATGATTGGGGCATCTTGGATTCCACACACGTGTGGAAAATTTCAAAGGAGACATCCAACAAAATGTTGTTGGAAATATAACGAGGGGAAACCATATCTGGTGATAATGGTGTGCATCCAATTAGGGGCATCTTACTGTCACATGTTAGAAATCTAGTGAGGGGATTTATAGAAAATTACATTCTCATGAAGATCCAAAGATAATAGAAATCAAACCTCTTCAATTATTTTAAGCTTACTAAATAAAAAAATCAAGGAGGAGATAATATCTAATCCTAAAGTCTAATTGATGAGATGGTTTTCTAACTAAAAGATGATTGGGCGTTTTCTAAAAAATAGAAAAAATTAATTCCGATGAATTAATGAAAAATAGGCTCCAAATATTCCTTCATATCTCCTAAACCATGATATATGTATAAACACTTAAAGAGGTTTTTGTAAATAAGCCCATTCCAAACAAAATCCTCTTTCATATTTGAAAAAATCATTTTTAGCTCCTCGGAAACAACACCCAAAGTTAATGGCTAAAACAAGAAATCTTTTAATATTTAAGTATGGAAAAATGGCCAACAAAAGGTTCCTTAGTATATTGCAAACAATGAAACTTATGTAAAAAAAGAGAATGGTTTTAGTTAATGAGTCTGTTACCACAAAAAAACTCATTTTGTTTTAAAAAAATCATTTCCAATTGTTCAGAAATTGCTCGTGCAGACCATGACTAAAAAGGGAAAAAACAAAGTGCTATTAGCGCGACAAAAACATTTTGTAGCACCCCTTTTACGTAGCAAAAACTTTTCATAGCAGTAGTTTTATACATCACTATGCAATCATTCTCATTTGACTTTTGAGTTACACTGAAAACTTGGATTAGCTTCCAATTGGACACTAAAATCTATGTTCTTTGACACTTTGATGTTGCACGTTTTATATTTTAATCCACAAAAGTCTATTTTGTGTGAAAATAAATCCATAGAAAGGGAACCTCATGATGATTGGATAGAAATTGTGACCCAAACTATCTTTTCTACCCTAAGTCTCTCTTCAAATAACCTCCATAGGCTCAGAAGTAACTTAACAAGGCTTAAGGTATCACTTCTTTCCAATAAGTTTTTAACTTTTGCAAATGCAAAAAATAGTGTTAACATCTGGCTCCAATGGGGATGCTATCAGTTTCAGAGGCAACAAAGGACCCTCCGTACACTAGGTGCATGGACCACTGAGATGCTTCCAACTCTGAAAATCAATTCATTTTCCAAATTTGAAACTTGTGATTTGACCTACAATCAACTCATTCTGCAATTGAACCAAATCAAAACTAAAAATTGAACGTTGAAAAACTTACTGCTGAAAATCCAAAATTGAAAATTACTGAAAGGATGTTGAAAAATTTGTTCTTATTTGTCACACCTACCTATTCAATTAAGTCATGAATTATTTAATCAAGTGAAGTAAAAAACCCATTGCAACCAATCAAGCATCTCTTTCACTAGTTGAACTCCTTGCATGTCTTTGATCAAGGGAAAAATGGAAGACATACTTAATGACAACTCAAATAAAAGCTTGAAAAAAAATTCAATGTTGACAAAATCTGAAAAATTGGTCTTTCTTATTGTCTTTAGACATGCTGCAAAAGGATCTTCAAAATAATCAAAATCGATGTGACTTTGTATGAACCCCTCAAGTGCTCTCTTTCTTTCATGAAATTTCAACTGTTGGTTGTCATAAAAAAGCTGAAAATATTCATGAAATTGTTGCAATGGAACAACTTGAGGCAAATAAGATATGATTGGCTTTGACACCAACTCATCACACTCTTCATTTCCAAACTCACAGATGCTCAGTGGCTGAAATTTTTGACTGTTAAAACCCTCCATATAACAAGCTACAAGATCATAAAAATCATATAACTATTGTTGTTGATTTACAGTGTTGTTATGTTGTTTCTCCAACAAACCTATGTGATTTTGCATCAGCTCAATTTCTTTTTATTTTTATTAATGATTTTAAAATTCCCTTTCAAAATTTTGAATGAAGAAAATAAAGGAAAGGAATTACCTTCAGCTGACTCACAACTTTCCTCATGTTCTATGTCATGTCTACCATGAAAGAGTTGAGTTCTTTTATGATACTGCTGAAAATGGTTACTTTCTGATTGAGAAGACATTATTACTTGTTATTTAAAATCAACCTCATAATGATCATCATGCTCATCAAATATGGGAAAACCAAAAACCACTTGAATATCATCAACAATAAAATTTGAGACAACGGATTGATCCTAGACAAATTGATTATTTCTCTTTGCAAAAACATCATCATTGATACTTCCAATAAAATGCATGACATTGTCAATCCTCTACTCAAAATGAAAAGGATTTGGATTTAAACCAAACCTCTCTTGAGCATTCTCATTCTCTTGTTCACCTGCATCTGTAATTTCATCCAGAAACTATTTTGGGAATTTCTCACATTCTTGAAGATTGCAACCTATTTCCTAAGTAGCAACAAACATTCGTTGTAAGGTTATAGACCTTATATTCATGAAAAGGTAAAAAAAATATGAATCAAAGGTTGTTGCATAACACAACATGGTAGAACCTTGAGGAGGCTGAATGTCTCTAGGCATCTTGTCATAAAAATTGAAAATTTTCCTATTAAACATAGAGACAGTGTCATCACTATGATTTTCAATGATAAAAAACTTTGAAAGATGTTGATCCCTGGATTTCCCCCCACCACAAAATTTCAGAAAGAGATTAGTCATTTCCTCCTGTGAATTGATTGATTTAGGATCCAAATTCCTAAACCACTCCTTAGCATCCCCTTGCAATGAATAAGAAAATGTTCTCAAGTAAACATCATCATGCTCAACATAAAAAAGCTCTATAAAATGCTCGAAGGCCTGAATGTGTTTTTCAGCCATAAAGTTGTCATGTTCTCCATCAAACTTGGGAAGGTATTTGTAATGGTTGACAGGAGAATCATGAATGACATGTGACAATTTTAAAGGTCTATATCTCTCTTCAATCTTGGAAGGTATAGCATTAGATATAAGAGGTGTAATATCAAGCTTGATCACATGAGGCTCATAAGACTGGTCATGGATATCATATGGATTAAATGAAGGAATTGGTCAAGATAAACAATGAAAGAAGAAGGTATATCTACAATTTTTAAAGAAGGATGTACACAAGTGTCACTACAATAGAAAAGGTCATTGGTGAGGGTCATGCCTGTGATGGACCTTTAAGCTCCGTCACCAATGTCGCATATGGTGGCGATCCTTAAAAAAAGGTTATTTTAAGTGTGTATAGTGATTTCCCTTTAAGGTTTGTCACGAAAGCCATTTTCAATGACACTTTTGGTGAGGGTCGTTAAAGGTCAGTCACTAATTCTCTCTTTGGTGACGCTTCTAGTGACGATCTTTTATTGGCCCTCACCGATGCTCTTTTTTGTTACTTTTGGTGATAGTCAAAAAATGTTCGTCGCCATTGATCATTCTAATGAGTTTTTGATGAAGTTATGTGTATGTTACTATATGTTTTTTCAAAAGATAACAGTTTAAGACCATTGTTGTGGAGTCTTTTTCATTATGTGTCCAAGGCCAAAGTGGTTAGAGTGAGTCAATTTGTTAAAAAGTAATTAGTGCGTATCATTTCCCTCAGGTAAGGAGAATATAATTTTCTTATGAGTCAACACATGATTCATTTATATTATGTTTATTATCTAGCAAATTCCCTTTAGATAAAGGTCCACTAGTGTGTGTACGAAATATATTATTTAATACATAATAAATCTCTCTCAATTCAATTAATGAGAGAGACCTAGAACTCCTCAACACTCTTAGTGCACCTTAACATGCTTTGCCACACATTAACATTCCTTGGCACCTCAAATGTCTTGGAACATCTTTGTACCTAGAACATCTTGTCATGACTAGGACGCCCAAGCACATGTTGGCATGCCCTAGCATATCATAGCACTCTCCCAGCATGTGTTGACATGCCCTGGAACACCTAGGCATGAATTGATATACATTAGCACTTGGCATGTATTAGAACCTATTATTAGTGTCCCTAACATGCCCCTTTTGAAAAACATAAAGTCTCAAATTTTTAACCCTCTTATATGTTTATTTCCTTGCATTTTAGCTTGGTTCTTCCTTTTGTTTCTTTGACACTCCTTGACACATATTGGCATACCCTGGCACCCTGCACATCATAGCCTGCCTTAGAACTTGACATGTCTTGGCATGCCTCGACACTATTTGGCACATATTAACACACCTTGGAACTACCTATCACACTCTGGCACTTCTTGACATGCCCTGATATTCCCTCGTGTGCCTTACTAGTGCTTAGCATACCTTGTCACTCCCTCATTGACATGATAAGTAACAGTTATTGACACTCCCTTGCACACCCTCATATTCATTAACTTCCATGAATTTTTACCCAGTGCTCACTTATGTTGTCCTAGTACTCCCTAACACTCCTCAACATGTATTGTTACTCTCTAGCACACCTTAGCACTCTTCAACATGCCATGCCACTTCATGGTATGCATAACACTCCCTAACACACATTGATACTTGCCATGTCTTGGTGCTTTGCAAGTCTTAGCATGTCTGACATCGGTTGAGATGACTTGGTATGCTTTGGCATGGTTTAATATTAAAGTTATTTGAGGTCAATTTTTGGAAAGTAAATGAGAAGCAACACAGGAAGGTTTGGCACGTAGAATGCACTAACACTTGTCACTTGGCACCTATTGGCACTTAGTGTTTGTGTGCCTAGCATGACCCTCATGGAAAAGGTAAATTGATGACTTATTAACCTCTTATGTTTTCATTTCCTTGTATTTTAACTTCTTTCTCCCTTTTATTGCCTTAATAGTCCGTGGCACAAATTGTCACACCCTTGCACATCTTGGCATGCCTTAGCACTTAACACATATTAGCATGTTTTACATGCCTTCACACTATCTGGCACATGTTAGCATTCCCAAGCATGCCCTAGCACTCATGCCCTCACAACTAGCCTGACATTTTTCCACGACTTGGGAACCTTCAATTCCCTGGAACGCCTTGCCACTCCCTAGTTTTCATGCCCCCATAGATAGCCTTAGCTTTATATGAACTTGGGAACCCAATCAAGTCATTAGAAAAATAATGTTGAAGCCAACCTAAAGTCTCCCTTTCTCTGAAATTGTTTTGTTTGCGCCTTTTCACAGGCATAGGATTCCCTCCTGTAAGTCTTATTCTGAACTTCTTCTAAAACACTTCATCCTTGGGACACCTGGAATTCACTAACACTCCTTGGCACACACTCGTATTCATCGATTTCTAATAATTTTGACCTAGTTCTCCCTTGCCTTTTGCTGGCACTCTTTAACACTCCTCAACATGCATTGACACTTTATGCCATGTGTTAGCATGCCTTTTCATTCCTTGGCATGTCGTGACACTCCTTTGCTATCATTTCCTCACAACTAACCTTACGTTTTTTGAGACTTGGGAACCCAACTAAGTCCTGCCTCGACTACAATTGTTTGACCAATTACTTGGTACTCCCTAACACTCATTAGCATGCATTGTCACACCTTGGTGCTTGGAATATCTTGGTATGCTTCCCTAACACTCTAACATGCCTTGGCACTACATAACATAGCCCGTAATTCTCTCCTTAGCACACCTAGAACTTGTGACACTTCATTTCCATGCATATGAAACTAGTGTTGCCTTGTGTTTCCCTGCTACCACTTGGCCCTAACACTCCCTAGTATGTCTTCGCGCCACACCTTGGCACTTGGCACATCTTGGCATGCCTTAGCAGTTGTCTTGTATTGGAATGCCTAACATTCCTTGGAATTATCTAGCATGTGTTAGTACTTCCTAGCATTCTTTGGCACACCTTGGCTCTCGCTAGATGTCATGCCCTCATATATAGCCTTAATTGTTTTGCGACTTGGGAACCCAACCAAGTCATTGGAAAAATAGTGTTGTGCCCAACCCAAAGTCTCCCTTTGTATGAAACTGCTTTGACCAAACCCTTATTGTAACCATAGGCTTCCCTCATGCAAGTCCTATTCTAACCTTCTCCTAACACACTTTGTCCTTGAGACACCTAGAATTCATTGAGACTCCTTAGCACACACTCTTATTTGTTCATTTACATGCATTTTGACCTAGTTCTCCCATGTGATGCCCTGGAACTCCCTAACACTCCTAAAAAAGAATTGAAAATGTATGGCATGAGTTAGCATGCCTTTTCATTCCTTAGTATGCCCTAACACTACTTTGCTATCATGCCCTCACAACTAACCTTACTTTTTTTGGACATGGGAACCCATCCAAGTCTTGCCTCGACTACAATAGCTTGAACAAGTTATGGTTACAATAGCTAGACTATGCCTTATTCACCTAATATTTGACTATAAATCATCTTAGGCTACTCATTTACAATTTCAACTTATCCCACTTAACAAGTTACAAGTGACCAAGTCAAGGCTCACGTCCAACCATGGCCATAAAACAATTGAGCAACATAGTTTACATCCTGACATGCCATAACACTTGGCACATCTAATAATCCCTTGGAACTATGTGGCATGTGTTAGCACTCCCTTCATTCCTTAACATGCTTTAGCACTTCCTAGCACACCCTACCACTTCTTGACATGCCCTGGCACTCCCTAGCATATAACCTTGTCACTCCCTCCTTAGCACACCCACCACTCATTGACACCCCCTATCACGCACTCTTATTCAACCTTCATTTCCATGCATTTTGAACTATTTCTCCCTTGTGTTTCCATGGCACTCCTTCACACTCCCTGGCATGCATTGCCACACCCTGACACATTGCAAATCTTGGCATGTCACCATGGCACTCTAGCATTCCTTGGCACTACCTAGCATACCTTGTCACTCCCTCCTTAACGCACCTAGAAATCACTTGACACTCCTTGTCACACACTCTTATTCATTCATTTCCATGCATTTGAAACTAGTGCTCCCTTGTGTTTCCATGGAACTCCCTAACACTCCCTAGCATGCATTGGCACACCCTAGCACCTAACACATCTTTGGATGTTTCCCTAGACTCTATCTTGCCTTAGCATTGCCTAGAATATCTTGTCACTCCCTCCTTAGAACACCTAGAACTCACTAAACACTTCTTACCACAAAATATTATTTGTTCATTTCCATGCGTTATTTTGACCTAGTGATCCCTTGTGTTTCCCTCGCACTTTATAGCACTTCCCAGAATGAGTTGGCACACCCTGGAACCCAACACATCTTAGATGCATGCTGCTCTGGCACTCTATCATGCCTTAGCACTTCGTAGCATACCATGCTAGTCCCTCCTTAGAACACCTAGAACTCACTAAACACTTCTTACCACAAAATAGTATTCGTTCATTTCCATGCGTTATTTTGACCTAGTGATCCCTTGTGTTTCCCTCGCACTTTATAGCACTTCCGAGAATGATTTGGCACACCCTGGAACCTAACACATCTTAGATGCATGCTGCCCTGGCACTCTATCATGCCTTAGCACTTCGTAGCAGATCATGCCAGTCCCTCCTTAACACACTTGGAACTCACTAAAACTCCCTGTCACACACTCTTATTCATTCATTTCCATGCATTTTTACCTAGTGTTCACTTGTGTTTCCCTAGCACTCACTAACACGCCTTAGCACGCATTGGCACCCCTTGGAACTTGGTACATCTTGGCATGATTCCCTAACACTCTAACATGCATTGGCACTACCTAACATACCATATCAATCCCTCCTTAGCACACTTAGAACTTGCTAACACTACCTATTACACACTCCTATTCGTTCGTTTCCATGAAATTGAAACTAGTGCTCCCTTGTGTTTCTTTGAACTCCATAACGCTCCCTAGAATGTATTGGTAGCACCCTAACACCTAGCACATCTTGGCATGTCGTAGCGCTTGGCATGTCTTGGAATGCCTAACATGCCGTGGAACTTTCTAGCATGTGTTAGCACTTCCTGGCGTTCCCTGACACATGTTGGAACTCCTTAGTTGTTATGCCCTTATAGATAGCCTTACCTTTTTTGCGACTTGGGAAACCAACCAAGTCATTGAAAAAATAATGTTGTGCCTTGTGCAAAGTCACCCTTTGTCTAAAACTTCTTTGTTTATCCCCTTATCACAATTGTAGGTTTTCTTCCTACAAGTCTTATTCTAAAATTCTCCTAACACACTTCATCCTTGGGACACCGATAATTCAATGACACTCCCTAGTACATACTCTTATTCATTCATTTATGTGCATTTTGACATAGTTCTCCCTTGTGATGCATGTTGGGTGCAGGAATTGCACTTGAGCAAACTCCTCAACATTTAAGTGTAAACCTAAGGGTTTCGTAAACCTAGAGACGGAGCACGGGGAATTCCAGAGATGGTATGAACTTTTCTTATCCCTAATCCTACTTCTTAAAGGAAATGCTTTGCAGAATCAGACAGAAAACAATCGGAAAGGAAATTGACACCAAAGCAACTCTAGTGCTGGAATGTAAAAGATAATTTGCAAGTAAATCAAGTAAAGAAATTCTACACAATGGAAAAAATCTTAAATGCTGTAATGAAATGCTATGTTCATCTTCAGATGGATGGCTAACAGTCTTACAAGTGGGCCCTTGCAGAGTTCTGTCTTCGTCCTGATCTTCCTTCCACACAAAAACCTTGTCCTTGCATTGTTGCAATCTGCTTGCACTATTGCAAGTACAATATCTCTGTGTAAAAGTATATTTGACCTTCCTTAATGAAGACTTATGTCTTAGTGAAGGTCCTATAAGCCTCAGGGCTTAGAGCACTCTGTTTCTATGACAAAGTACTTGCTCTTGCACCGAGGCAAAGTTTCCTTCACCCAATTTCCAAATTACTTTCAAAAGGACTGAAAGATGCGCTGAAAAAGAATTACAACTGTAAATGAAATTCCAAAGTAAATTATCTGTGAAAATGAAAGATGCTTTAATTCATTAAACCTTGCAAAGGAAATAAAGTTCATGAAATAAAAGCAATTCAAAGGAATCAAACAATAGTCTAAGTGTTTTGCATGTGTTAATTAACTTTGGTAAACCACTCAAAATGCTTATGTTCTTTGCAAGTATAACAGGTTCATGATAATTTTATGCAACTCCTTCCAAACCCTCTAAAGATGTACTTTTAATGCTGAAGACAATTACTAAGTTATTGATTCATTCACTTGCAAAATAACTAGAAATAATATGTAGGTAAGTGATTCAATGTTTTCTGCAAAACGAATGACTAAACCAAAGTGTAAGAAAGAGTTCCCTGCACAATCCGATCAAAAACGAATTAAGACAGAGATTGAGAGTAAAGGAAATGCAAGAAAGGAATTTCATAAACAAATTAAACACAACAAACTCTTAAACCATGGATCTGTTTCACACTTGGCTATAAAAGATATTTAAATCAGAAAATGAAAAATAACTATTAAAACTTTAACATCACACAGCTGCAAAAGGAATATCCACACCGAGGTCCAACCCCAAGAGCAGTCCAACCCCCAGAGCTGAGGCGATAACCAGATTACATAAAAACGAAATTACAATCGATGGTTCACTAGCTAATCTTACCTATGATCTATATCTTATACATCCTTTCATCTCTAGCCATTTTCACTAATTACAAACATTTATTATTCAGGACTTTTAGCTGAACAGACTTAGAAACCAAAATTACAAACTCGAACAACAGTTATAATGCACACGTATTTCGCTTGGCCATAACCTAACTTTAGAAAACATTCCCTAATTGTACGCCACTTGTTATCCTTCTTTAGTTCATCAACAGCTAAACTCGGAGTCAAGGATCGAGACCCATCCTCATGGAATATTTGGCTTCTCGGAAATCTCGGGCAGTCTTCATGGCGATGCAGGAATCTACTTGCACTAGTCATACTCATTCATAATTAATACTAAGTTCCATAATTACTCTAGGAAATTAACGTGAGTTAAAAGAGATATGTAAATAGGCATGAAATCCATATAAAATGATAAATAAAGTGATGTAATAAATCTTAATGTAAAATATAAGCAAGTGCAGGAATGGGTAACTATCTTGGACTAATGCATGAAAGAAGGGACTTTATTGAGGTAAAACAGAGGTTGATATTTATGGAAATGGGGTAGAAAATAGGGCAATTTGGGACACCAACATCCTCCCATCCCTAAGCGATTGTGTGTCCTCACACAACGTTTTACCTTCTACAAAAAATCCTAAGAAATGAATGGCCAACTTCTCAGTCCTGAACTTCAATGTTTATTCTTGCTTTCACTATCTTCGGCTTCTTGTCTCAGGCTTTTTGTAGCTGCTTGGTCACATTCTTGAGGCGTTTATAGCATTTGGAAGCCCAATACTTCCACTCCTTTACTTTCTTCTTTTGCCTCATTACTTGTGCAAGTAACTCCACCTTGCTTTGCTTCTGCCAACTCTACTCTTTAATGACCTGTTTCAAAGCTTCCAAGTCATGGACTTGTTGCTCCAGATCTACTATTCTGCTGTTGAGGAAGAGAGTGGAGGGTGTTGTGCTAATATCTTTAGGTGTGAATGCCTTCTCTACCACGGACTCGAAACAAGTCCCATCATCATCAAGGTCAAGGCTATCGAATGTTTGCCTTATGACGTTGCCGAGGGTTTCTATATTCGAGGTTTTATTGTCATTGAGGGTTTTGATGCCCTCACCAATATCAATGCCAAGGGTTTTAGTACCTTGTGCACATAATTCCTCAGGGATCTTAACACCTTTTTCTTCTAGTTTCTATGGGGGGATTCAACACCCTGTCTTCCCAAATTGCTAGGGGTTTCGATTCCCCATTCATCTACAACTGCAAGGGCTTCAGTACCCTATCCTTCTAGCACTGCAGGGTCTTCAATACCCTGACCTTCTAACACCGCAGGGTCTTCAATACCCTGACCTTCTAAAACCCCAGCATCTTCAATACCCTAGCCTTCTAAAATCACAGGGTCTTCAGTGCCTCACTTCTCAAAATCAGTGAGGTTCTCTACATCCGGTTCACTGAAATTATCAAGGGCTTCTGCATGTTATTCCTCTTCATCCTCCTCTTCTTAGACTTCACCAGTATTTAGTGTCGTCTTTCTGCTCCTTAATCTGTTGACAAATGTTGACAACCAGACATCATCTTCTGCATTCTCCTCATCTTCCACAATGTGTGCCACTGCATCTACCAGCACCGAGAGATTATGAATTGTGGGGGAAACTTGGGTGATTCGTCGATTACGATCAGAGAACTTGACTGGTTCGTCCCTTGGGCGACAGTCTTCCTCCTCACCGAGGTTTTTGTCTTCCTCTTCTTTTGCCGCGAGTGGAGTGTTTTCAATGGCCCTCTTCTTTGCTTGCAGTGGTGAAATTTCACCTCGCTACTTGGTAGGAGACAATGTCTCTGCCTTTCTCTTCTTACTTGTACTTGTGCTAGCAGACACCTCTGCACCCCTCGCTCAAAATTCTTTCAGAAATGCTCCCCATGTTACTCCCTTTTCTTCTAACTTCTTCTTGCCAAAATCGTGATAAGCCCATGATGGCAGAGCTTGGTTGCAACTTGGCTTGCACTTCCACTTTGCACATTTTTCGCCATCTTCACAAGACTTTTGAGCAAGAAATGAGGAAAATTAATCAACTTCCTGCCTCAAAATGTAGTAGCAATCGAAGGTGATATACAAACACCAATGTATAGCGTCCTTCCCTAGTTACAAACTTCTGTAGTATAAGTAGTAGATCTCGCCACTTCCCGACCACGGCAATCTGTGGAAGTCCCTTCCTCCAATCAACCTTAATTTTCTTGTCAATCATGAATCAGTGCCAACGCTTCTTAGCGAGCCACTCCTTTTTAAACCAGTGCTCCCCTGTAAGTGGCAAGCTTGTGGCTTTTGCAATAAACTCCTCTGTAACTTTGAACTTTAAGGACCTGACCCTGACTCGACCTCCTTTGAATGTCCTTGCGAACTCCAATACCACATCCATGTCAAACCCGTCAAATTTCTACAACAATGTCAGGAACCCAGATTCTTGCAATAGTGCAAGGTTGTTCTTGTACTCGGTGGTTTGTTCAATCTTCTACAAAGACAGTAGTTCACTCCTGACATGTTCCATTTCGAATTACACTTCACCCTCTCTGATCACACCCTCGAAGGAATTTCTGAGTGACTCCAATGTTCACCGAGAGTTTTATGATGGAGGTTCATCGCCCTCTGTCTTTTCAGATCCACTCACTCGGCTATGATGGAACAACCCCCCCATATCAGGTGTTGATTCGTGTCAACCCACTAGGGGTGAATCATAATGATTGGATGCAATGGCGGTATAGGTGATGGTGGCGTAACGAGTACAATGATCGGATTTCGAGAAAGCTAATAATGGTCAGGTAATGCGGAATTATTTCAAGGAGGGTGAATGCAGGTTATTGGACAATAGTACCATCCCACAGTTAGCATCATAATTTAATCAGACATACTTCAGCACTTACTAAAAAGATTAGATTTCAAATCTTCTACATCTTGCACTTTAAAGGTTTTTTTCCTAGGTTAGTAAATAATGAAACAAAGTATCAATTAAAACATGGAATGAGATAACAGATCAACACATATACATGAAAGTATAGGCCCATAAATATCCTTGATAAACCACTCCAGGACTGTGTAGATTGCTTTCATAGTCAGTTGTGTTTCTACACTAAACTTGCTTGCACTATGCTTTGCTTGCACTAGAAATTTTTATCAAACAAAGAATCTGATAAGACATATTTCTGTAGTTGGACTTAAAATTTTTTGCCTCATTATACAAGAAAAATTTATTCGTCATCCTTTGGTATTTCTCAAACACACCTTCTGGATTGATTGCATCAAATTCTGCAATCAATTTATGAGGTAATAAAGAAGTGGAGAAGGGGTAAAAATTTTAGAATGGGAAGGAATATTACAATAGGGATTTCATAAACAATATCACCCCAAGAGGGATAAATGAAATGGGATGTGGGAAAAAATTCAGGGGAAAAGGGGGATTTTATGAAATCGGGCAAGGGTAGCTTCTCAGAAGAAAGAGGAAGGTAATTCATTGGGGAATTTGGAAAAGAAACTAGTGAGAAATTTCGAAATGGTAAATAGAAGAAAGACAACATTTTTATCTTGAAATCTGTTTGCACTGGTGCAGGAAAAAATAACTGTAGCGGGAAGTAAGCATTTACTTGGATAAAAATGTCCATGCTAGTTACCCCAAACTTGGGTAAGTGCTTGGTTTCATGAACCTTCTTCTTCTTTGTGGTAGTTAGCATATCTAAAAATCAAGTAACATTCCCTTTTTATCAAAATTTTGATCTTCCTGCCAGCATGATGATTTTCAGGTTGATCCTTCTGCAATCATGTCAGTCAATTGCTTTTCATAATTACAGGAAATTTTTTATTTTTATACTTTTTATTTTTATCATTTTTTTTCTTTTTCCTTTTTTTAGTAAGGACAAGAAGGAATCAATTCTTCAACAGGTTGGTGTTACCACCTACCAACTCCTTTTCAAATGGTTGTTGGACTTGCTGCATAAAATCTACTTTAGTAAGGGGCTGAAAATATACCTTCAATCTATGCCCGTTTACCAGGAACACAAAATTTCGTCCATCAATAGTTTTGATTTCTACCACTCTATTTTCGAACACTTTGACCACCTAATAGGGTCCCATTTAGCGTATATGGAATTTTCCTTTAAAATGTTTGAACCTTGAATCGTAAAGGAGTACCCAATCACTTGGTTGGAACTGATTTGTTTGAGTGGACTTGTCATGCCACTTCTTGCGCTGTTGTTGAACCAAGATGTTATGTTGAACAACATCCCTTCAGATTTCATCTAACTCGTTTAATTATAGAAGGCGCTATTGTTGTGCTTCAGATAGATCTAGTCCCAATTGGACTGCAGCCCTGAAAGTCTTGATCTTGAATTCTATCGACAAGAGGACTTGTTTCCCATACACTAGATCATATGGTCTTTGTCTTGTGCTGTTTCTCCAAGTGGTTCAATAGGCCCATAATGCTTCCAGTAAATTTTCATCCCAATCCTTTCTATGCAGGTTTACCATCTTTGTGAGGATGGACTCAATCACCTTATTTGTGGACTCCACCTGACCATTTACTTGTGGATGATATGGTGTAGATTTCCTATGCCGTATTTTGTACTGCTCCATCACACCCTGTACCATATTAGAAATAAGCTGCAACCATTTTCAGAAACAATTTCTCTAGGCACACAAAATCTAGTAAAAATTGTAGTAAAAAGAAAATCAACAACAACTCTTTCAGTAGCAAAAGAAACAACTTTAGCTTCTACCCATTTTGTAACAAAATCTGTATAAACCAAAATATGTTTTTTATTTGATGATGCAAGATTTATTAGTCCTATGAAATCAATGGCCCATTTTTCAAAAGGCTCAATCATAACCTGAGGACATAAAGGCATTTCATTGGTTTGATTAGGCTGGCCAATTCACTGACAGCTATCACATCGCTTGACATATTGTTTGGCATCCTTGAACAAGGAAGGCCAAAAATAGCCAACTCGTAACACTTTGTATGCAGTTCACTTATCAGTGAAGTGGCCCCCACAAGGTTCATCATGGTTAGTTTTTAAGATATCAAACACCTCTTCCTCTTTTACACATCTACGATAATGAGATCTACTCTGATGTAAAAGAGGTCTCCTTGGATCCAAGAATATGCAACACTTTTATGAATGATATTCCACTTTTCACGAGCGGATAAGTGAGGTGGTAATTTTCCGATGACTAGATAGTTAGCTATGGAAACAAATCACAGAGATTTTGTTGACACAACAAAAAAATGTTCGTTAGGAAAATCATCATCAACAGACATTGCTTCACCAAGACTATTTAACCTTGAAAGATAATATGCTACTACATTTGACTTTCCTTATCTATCAACAATAGTAATGTTAAATTCTTGTAATAATAACAACCACCTAGTCACTCTACCACTTGTTAATGGTTTATTCATCAAACATCTTATAGCAGAATGGTCAGTATGTACAAAAACTTCATATCCTATAATATAATGTATGAATTTATTAATAGAAAAAATTACAGCTAAAAACTCTTTCTCAGTAACCATATAATTGAGTTCAGTGGGTGACACGTTTTTACTAATGAAATAAATAGCATAAGATTGTTTGTCTTCTTCTTGTCCTAAAGTTGCGCCTATAGTAGTATCTGAGGCATCAGAAGAAATATGAAATGGCAGGGACAAGTTTGGTCCTCTCAACACTGGTGCCTGAACTAATTTTTCCTTCAATGTCTCAAAGGACTGTTAGCGAGTTGTGGACCAAGAAAACTCACTGTCATTAGCCAAAAGTCAGAAAAGGGGGGTAGCTATCCTTGAGAAATTCTCAATGAATCTCCTATAGTAGCCCGCATGTCCTAGAAAACCTCTCACTTCCCTTTGAGTTTTGGGTATAGGAAGACTCAAAACGACTTCTATTTTTGTAAGGTCAATGTGGATACATTTTCTAGAAATAAGATGGCCAAGAACCACTCCCTCCTTACACATTAATATGCATTTCTTGTCACTCAAGGCGAGATGAGCTTCTTGGCAGCGAAGGAGAAATTTTTCTAGATTCTTGAGGGCTTCCTGAAATGAATCACCAAATAGAGTGAAATCATTCATATAGTTTCTACGCATTCAAGGTAAACATAAATAGCCAAGACTGCCCTTTGAAAGGTAGTCGGGGCATTACATAGCCCAAAGGGAAGCACTCGATAAGAAAATGTACCCCATGGACATGTAAAAATGGTTTTTTTTCTTGATCCTCGGATGCTATCTGTATTTGGTTATATCCACTAAAGCCATCTAGAAAATAAAAGTACTTCTTACCAGAAGGGTATCGAGTACCTGGTCGATGAAAGGAAGGGTGAAGTAATAATTGAGAGTGGCTTTATTCAATTCTCTATAGTCAATACAAATGCACCATCTCCCATCTTTCTTTGGGACTAATACTAACGGAGAGACCCATTGGCTGTCAGGAATGGGATAGATAAAATCAACATCTAAGAGTTTTTGCAATTCTTACTTTAAAACATTTCTTAGAGCTAGGTTCATTTGCCTTTGGGGTTGTCGAATAGGTGGGGCTCCATCCTGAATATAGATATGGTTTGTAAAATTTTCAAGGGGGATTCCTTTCATATCTTCATAACCCCATGCAAAGGCATCAAGATGGTTTCGCAACAAATTCACAAGATGATCTTGTTGAGAAGGATCCAAGTTTGAACTGATATACAAGGATTTACATGGACTAATCTCAACAAGAGTAGTATCGGGCTCAAGAGTACACAAGGATGTCGCTAGAGATGGTGATGATGGAGGTAGAGAGTCATATCCTTCATGAAAATCTAGACTAAAAATCTAACTTAATGACTTGAAATTAGGCATGGTGTCTAGATTGTTCAAGATGTCTTGAATCTCACCCTCCTATGAGGACTCCACAATTTGATGTATCAAGGAAACAAATTGAGTCTCCTCATCACTACTGTTGTCTAACCATAAAGTGTCTCGAAGCTCCTGAATGGATCTAGCGGGTGAATATAAGGTGACTTTCTTTCTTGAATCTCCATGGGAAATATACATATCACTAGAAAGACATCCAATATAAGCATTGGCCATAGCAAGCCATGGTCATACCAAGATCAAGGCATGCCCTCCCACAGGTTTCTTTGGCTAAAGCACAGTGAAATCTACAGGATATTCCTAAGCATCTAGGGAAACGACCACATCATCCAACACCACTTTTGGCTTGATTTTAGATTGATCTGTCAGTTCAAGCATAGTGGGAGTAAGACGAATATGGACCAATCCAAGTTGATCCATGGTTTGCTTGGTCATAACATTAATGGTTGTCCTTAGGTCTATATGTACATTGGAGACAAGGACATTACCTATATGAATAGAGACAATAGGGTTTATGTGGTCGGTATACTTTTCCATGTGCATACACCCTATCATTAACTATGTTGCTCTACCTACAAATTGAATGGTTTGGGGTTCCAATCTTCTCCTTCCTGGCTTCTTGAGATAGAGTTCCCTAATGATTTTTGTATAGATGGGGATCTATTTGATAGCTTGGAGCAAGGGTACCCTTATGAAAGGGATCCTAAGCTCAGAAGCCAGGCTAGACTCAGGAATGGGGTTTTTCTTCTCCACAACTAACCTCTCTAGAGAGGGAGGTCGGTTGGAAGAAGATGCCAAGGGCTCATACTGTATAGGGATAGCTTGAATGGAGTCATCTTTTTCGGAATGGTCAGAATTTTCTCCCTCTCCTTTTTCATCGATAATCACTGTTGGCTACTTTTGAGTTTTTGAGGTTACTACCTTCCCTGATCTCAATTGGAGATCATTAAATCAACTGGCATAGACTGAAATCTCGATGAAGAAAGCGGGGTCATAGAATGGATCATTTGTACTGCTTTATTATTGGGGTTGGATAAAGGTTGAGAAGGCAGCTAATAAGGTCGAAACAGTGGAGGTAAAGTTAATGGTGGCATAGGTTGACTTAGCGAAGGTAATGATGGTTGAGGCATTGGGTAAGGTGCATATGTAGGAGGGTATCACTGGATAGGTGCAAGATAGGAATGATGTGAATGATATGGATGGTTTGGCCCTCTCCATCCTTGTTGTCAAGATTGGGAGGGTTATCCATATTGATATTGATTCCCATGCCGCCAATGCTGAGAGTGACTAGTGTTAGGATAGGAATATGAGTGTTCATTATAACCAAAAAAATGTGGTGGGGGTTCAGGAACCATACCTGCACTTACCTGAGGCAATTTCTTCGTGCTCCCATAGCATGCAATGATTCAGCTTCAGGTTGTCCCCCTTCAAGTACAACATTCAGCCCAGGTATAGAGGGACATTTATTTGTAGCATGGTTATCTGCACAAATTGCACATTTATTAGTTTCTTTAATATCTAGAGGAGAGAGTCTTAAAGGATGTTTTCTTCTACATTTAGGACATAAAATAGACAATATCTCTTGCTCTTCTACAAGTTTCTGCTAAAACTTCAAAGAGTCTATTTGTTTACTAACAATATTCATTATTTCAATTTTCATATTGTCCATTTTTTTTTCTAATCCAATAATCATAGCATCAGTAGATTCGGTTTTTGTGTTTTAATTCTGAATTCCTTTACTAGATCTATATTGGTTCCTTGAGAATTTCCTACACAAGTCACAGATCTGATCAAAAGGTTTTTCAGCAATATCCCCTTGTCCTAATAGATTTAAATTATTCCTAGCATCATCAGTAAGTCCACGTAAGAACAAGGTTCTAATGGTACTTAGATCAAATTTGTAATTTAACCTTTGGAGGATGTACAGGAATCTCTCCAAGTATTCCTTTAGCATCTCATCATCATTTTTCACAGTAGTAAAGATTTCATCTTGAATATCTCTAGTGTTACAATATTCTTGATATTTTGATAAAAACACTCTCCTCATTTGCTCCCAAGAATTTATAGTGTTTCCTCCTAGTCCCATGAACCAGCGGAGTGTTGTGTCCTTGAGAGTTGCAAGAAACAACTTTAGCTTCTGGGCATTAGATGAGTAATCATAACTTCTACAAAAAATATCAAACTCAAATAAGAAAGAGTCTGGATATTCATGTACCTTACCATAGAAATGAGGAAGACTTGATGGTGAAATATTTTTCATTTGTACTTGTATATTAGGATTTACAATCAGGAATCTGAAAGTGGACTATTCTTCATTTACCTGATTTTCACGACTTCCTTCTGCATGGTCTTCACTATTGTTCTTCCACACGAACCACTCTCAACAGGCTGAGAAGGCTGACTATGGATTCCAACAATCCCCTTCTTCCCCTTTATGGGTTGTGTCACACCTGAACCACTCCTACCAGAGCCTAGGTGGATTGTTCCTGCATGATGAGTTTGAGTTTGTTTGGACTTTCTGCCTGCAAAAGAAGGTCCAATATGAGTTTTGGTTTCAGATCTGTCAGTATTTCTTTGGCCCCTAGTGGGCTTCGGACCCCTACCTCTTTTAGGCATTCATTTCAAAAAATGACAAAACGAAATTCAAATAAAAACTGCAATTTTCAAAAAAATAAATCGACAGCCTTCAAGCAATAGAAGCACACTGTAGGAAAATATAATAGCAGACTTACCCCTATTGCAAAAAAATGGAAAATTATTACCAATTCAAATCACCTCCCCGGCAATGGTGCCAAAATGTTGGGTGCAGGAATTGCGCTTGAGCAAACTCCTCAAAACTTAATTCTCAACCCGAGGGTTTTGTAAAATTAGAGATGAAGAAAAGGAAATGCGAGAAATGGTATGAAATTTTCCTATTCCTAATCCTACTTCTTAAAGGAAATGCTTTGCAGAATCAGACAGAAAACAATCGGAAAGGCAATTGACACCAAAGCAACTCTAGTGTTTGAATGTAAAAGATAATTTGCAAGTAAATCAAGTAAAGAAATTCCACACAACGGAAACAATCTTAAATGTTGGAATGCAATGCTATGTTCATCTTCAGATGGATGGCTAACAGTCTGACAAGTGGGCCCTTGCAAATTTTTTTCCTCCTCCTGATCTTCCTTCCACACAAACAACTTGTCCTTGCACTGTTGCAAACTGCTTGCACTAGTGCAAGTATAGTATCTCTGTGTAAAAGTATATTTGACCTTCCTTACTGGAGACTTATGTCTTAGT
>APFE030106771.1:1378-61256 GCA_000404065.3 Pinus taeda | reverse complement strand
CCCCCCCCTCTCAGTATTATTGTCAACAGAAGATAGTTACTAAGTTACTGATTCATTCACTTGCAAAATAACTAGAAATAATATGTAGGTAAGCGATTCAATGTTTGCTACAAAACGAATGACTAAACCAAAGTGCAGGAAAATTCATTGGTGCAGGAAAGAGTTCCGTGCACGATCTGATCGAAAATGAATTAAGACAGAGATTGAGATTACAGGAAATGCGAGAAAGGAATTTCATAAACAAAGTAAACGCAACTAACTCTCAAATCATGGATCCATTTCACACTTTGGCTACAAAAGATATTAAAATCAAAACTTAAAAAATAACTATTAAAACTGTAATATCATATAGCTGCAAAATAAATATCCACACCGTCTTTCTGATTAATGAAAGTGAGAGGGGTAAACGAGTTGGGTTGGATGGGCCCTAGCCAACCAGCTCGTTCCCCTTCTAAGGAATTAAAAATCTCGGCACTTCAAATATACATCAAAGATAAATTAGACGTTGTGTATGCAAGTCATGGTAGTTCTCTTGTATTACTCGATTCAGAAAATATACATAACAGAGCAGTCCAGCCCCTAGAGCTAAGGTGATAACCAGATTACATAAAAATGAAATTACAATCGATGTTCACTAGCTAATCCTACATATGATCTATATCTTATACATCCTTTTGGCCCTAGTCATTTCCACAAATTACAAACATTTCTTATTCAGGCCTTTCGGCCGAACACACTTAGAAACTGAAATTACAAACTCGGCCAACAGTTATAATGCACATGCATTTCTCTTGGCCATAAGCTAACTTTGGAAAACATTCCCTAATTGCACACCAACCGTTATCCTTCTTCAGTTCATCAACAACTAAACTCGAAGTCAAGGATTGAGACCCATCCTCGTGGAAGATTTGGCTTCTCAAAAATCTCAGGCAGTCTTCATGGCAGTGCATGAATCTACTTGCACTAGTCATACTCATTAATAATTAATACTAAGTTCCACAATTACTCTAGGAAATTAATGTGAGTTACAAGAGGTATGTGAATAGGCATGAAATCCATATAAAATGATTAATAAAGCATTGTAATAAATATTAATGTAAAATATGAGCAAGTGCAGGAATGGGTAACTATCTTGGACTAGTGCAGGAAAGAAGGGTCTTTATTGAGGTAAAATAGAGGTTGATATTTATGGAAATGGGGTAGAAAATCGGGCAATTTGGGACACCAACAATGACCTGACACTCCCAAACACTCCTCGACATGTGTTAGCATGCCTTTTCATTCCTTAGCACGCCCTGTCACTCCTTAGCTATCATGCCCTCACAACTACCCTTACTTTTTTTTGCAACATAGGAACCCAACCAAATCCTTCCTTGACTACAACATCTTGACAAAGTTACAGTTACTACAACTAGACTATGCCTTGTTAACCACAGAACTTCCTATAACTCATCTTAGGCTACTCACGTTGAATCTCAACTCATAAAACTTAATAAGTTATGAATATAAGCCTCACATCCAACCGTACTGAAGAATATGGAAAGGGAAATCTCTATTGAAACTATAATCAAATAGATATTTGTATAATTTTTTAGCAAGAGTGCAATATTTCTGCACCAGATCAACTAAAAAAGAGATCTCAAATCTAAAGATGAACCTATGCCTTCAATTGATACTCATAAAACCCAACACCTTATAACAGATGATGTGGAAAAATGTTGTTTGTCCAATTGTTGTAGCATTTTCTCCTACATTAGTTTTATTAGGTGTTTTGAACATTGATAAACTTTGAAGGCCATGTTGCATCTTCCACATTACATCAGTGGGATTTCAATTTCAACGATACCATTCTTTCGATTTAATTTATCACCTTGAATCATTCTCTTCCATTTTCTTCATCACCATGTGTTCCAACTCTAGTAATGCATCCATGCATCTTTTAACAGACTCAACGACCTCTATTTTATTTTTCTTTTCAATTTCTTGTGTGTACATTTGCATGCTCTTTACAACCATATTAAACTTCTTCAATTCTTCTTGGAAGATATACTTATGTTTCATTTCATCTTCCTTACCTTTGACAAAAAACTTAAAGACAATTCCTTATCCTTGAGATTTTTCTCGTGGGAAACACTTGTTTCTATGTATTCTTTTATAGTTTTTGCAGTTGTAGTGCAAGTACTTTCTTTCTCTACAATGATTGGTTCAAATTGTTTCCTTTGTTATTCTTCTATTTAAAAAATAAATATAAAACATTTTATTTCTCTTCCATTCTTCCTTCAAGTACTTCTTTTTCTTTCCTTTCTTCTTCAACATCCCTTGATGGAAGTCATGAAACAATTTTATATTCTATCAAATATTGGAAGTTGTGAGAGCCATGGCTCGATAGAGAAATTGGCAGCCTTTCAACTTGTGCAACTAGGTCACCTTTGTCTATGTGCACACCAATACGAATCGCACATTGAGGTCGCACATCCCTCCAGGTGCTTTATAATCCCATGGTTAAACTTACCCCACTTTGGTTGCAACTCGTAGCATGTTCTCTCTTTTTACAACTTGACATGAGCGGTATTTTCTCTTTGGATAAAACTCGTTTCAAGTTTTCTAATTGTGGTTTCCTTGATTTTGGGCTGCTATCATGGAAGAGTTCCAGGTTGCTGATTATTGGGAGGACCCAGTGCCAATAGGAAACATTTTTGCGATGCCAGTTGGTATATCAGGGCTTGAAGGAAGCGTGGCATAAGGTTTTTTCGCTTCACTTGGCAGATCAAGGCTGGAAGGAATCATGGCATAGGGTTTTGTGGGTCCACTTGGCGGATTGGGGCTTGAAGGAAGCATGGCATAGGGTTTTGTCTCTCGACTTATTGATGAGGTCTTACCTCTTTTTAGAGATTCAAGCATGGAGGTTTTCATTGGCGGGTTTCTATTCAAAGTAACAACATGGGTACAACTGGAGATATGGGTACTCACACTAGCATCACTAATTTTTTAGACTTTCGTTAATTGGGGTTTTCATTCCTTGGAGGGTTTATAATTTCCACCTTTGTCCCCGCCCTCATATTGTTTGCTTTTGATGATCCACTTGGTTATGGGCTAAGAATCAAAGTTTTCTCCTTGGGGTTATCTTCCCCTTGTACTACTCCTCATGGGTTACCTATTTACATTACAAATCCCTACCTTCGCGGAAATATTTCGCTACAATTGACAAACCCAACTACCCTTTCCATCCATGGTCTTTATTCCCCCTCCTCACATTTAGCTCTCTTTGTCTCACTTGTCAGTTTTGAAGAATTTCTTCCTTCTAGTTCTTTGGAGATCTCTCCTCTACTCGATAACCTTTTCTCCATTCTTTTTTCTTCTCCCATAGTCCCCCCAATGATATTATTGAAACCTCCTCCCTTGAAAATAATTCCCCCCTCACAGGAGGCCACTCATTCCCCCGAGCTCGACCCCTAATCTACTACTAGAAAATGAAAAAACCCCTTCGCGAAAGAAAAGAAGGGCTAACTCTCCTTCGTTTGGGGTGATAGGATTGAGACGAATGAAGTTGTTCAAATGTATGAGTTTGCATGGGTGGTTTTCTCTCGTGGCATTTTCTTTAGCGAGAATACAATATCAAAATGGATGACAAAGGAGTGGGGAGCTCACATCAACCTATTGCCAACTTTCAAGATAAGGGTAAGAGGGTGGATCATTTTCTTTTTCAGAAATTCTAAAGAGGTTCACTAGGATCTGAATAAAGTTTGGAGGATTGAATCTTCCCCTTTCATGCTTAAGCATTGGACCCCTCCTTTTAATCCCACTAAGAGAGAAACTAGAGAAGGCCCCTATTGGGTTCGACATCTTGAACTAAAATTACAATTCAGGTCAGAGCAGCCTCTCAAGGAAATTGGAAACAAGTTGGGGTATTTTTTGGAAGTCAACCTCACTTTCAAATACTCTATGGAGATGAATGTGGCAAGGGTATTGGTAAATCTAGGTATTAGAGACAACTTATGGGGTAAAAGGAAACTTTGACATCAAGGATCACTTCTCTTCAGACTTTAGACTATGAGGGCATTCCCTTCAAATGTCATAGATGTCACAAGCATGACCATAATGCTACAGACTATCCACCAAGGTTCCATGGCAACAAAGGTAAGTACAAGCCCTCATATCCCAATATGAAAGAGAAAGGATTTTCCCTGACAACGAAAACTCCTATTTTTTCTGCAACTATCTCAAATATCCTTACTATCTCGACGACTTCAGCTCTAGACCTCACTGTGACTATTCCTGTGATAATTGATGGGGATACCATGGAGCAAAAATTTGATCATCCATAGCTCCACTTAGCCACTACTTCAATGGCGCCACCCTCAAGTAATCTCTCTTCATTTGTTTCTTTATCTTCTATTGTTAACTTTATTTTCGATTTGGGGAAAGATTGGAATACAACAAAACATGCACTTCCTGCATATATGTTATTGAAAAAAATTATAAGTTTGTGTGGCTAGGGTCATATGGTAGATATCAACTTCTTCAATGACTCCTAGAAGTCACATCCCTTGGGTGGGTGACTTCAAGTAAAAACATAATCTACTTTCCATTGTGGCTAATAATAGGCCATGGTTAGCTTAATAGAAAAAGGTATTGTAAGAAAGCCTTATTCTTTTTGATATCATGATTAAATCCTTAGATCAAATGCTATTTATACATGTTGATGTAGAACTTTTATGGTGGTGATAAAAATGTCTTGAAGTGAAAACTCAAAAAGTGTATTGAGATTAGTTAACCCAATATGGGAGTGCAATAATTTTGTTAAAGTTCATGATTCTAACAAATGAAAGGAAACAAATGAATATCCAAGTTGAATGTTGAATCCATAATTTTAAGATGTATATGAAGATACCACGTATGTTCATGACCCTAGAGAAATATGTAAGGAAAATTCTTTAGTCATGTGTACCATTATCTTTTGTTGATTATTATAGCCTTACAATGAAAAACTTTTTCATGTAAAGGCTATTCTTGGGTTTGCTTGATATGGCACATTGTAGCTAAAAGAAATATATAACAAGAGGTTGTATCTCCTAAAGTTGTTAATTGATTAAAGTTTTTTTAATGAATGTGGTGTCATAAGTCCTTACATTAGTAAGTATAGAGTGCAAGACCAATTTGGATGCATGCTATATCTATAACATTTTCCTAGAGAATTGTTGGGAATGTTATTTGGGTACATAGGTGTCTTGATGTATGGAAGTATGTTCATAAAATTCCATAGTGTTCAATATGTTTATAGTTAGGTTGATGTTACGCCCTAGAGTACAATAAGTTCATGATTATTTTTGTGGTCCCAATGTTTGGCCAAACTGTATGATGGGTCTCCAATTCATATTTTTTTTAGATGACAATCCTATAAGTAAATCATAATAGATGAGCATATATGAAGAATTTGATGTAGATATGCTAGAAAGTTTCTATAATGAATAACTTGTGGTTAGTTATTATAGTGGTGAAAGATGAATTAAAGAAATGTAGTTTGATGCCTAGTGTTAATTGTAGATATTTTGGAGTTATGAGTTTGCAATACGGAGGACATAATGATGTTCTATACATCGTAAAGAGTTTTTGGAATTTCATCTAAACCATGACAATGATATTCCTTGTGGTAGAAATGGAGATTGGTTAGATATGGACAAACAAGGTACACCTTTTATTATATTGAATCAAAACCAGGACCATATGGAAATATGAATCACATCTTATATTTGGAGGAAGTCTAACATGGTATGTGTAGATTATGTATATTGTTCATTGATGTTTTTGATCTTGATATTAGAGTTGGTACTTGCGAGGGGTACTTTAATAACATGTATATTATAAAAGTTGGTACTTATTTCCTCCATGATATGGAGCATGTAAATAATATGTAACCACATCTATCTATGTATTATGTAAAGGGCATACCATTGCATGACTATTGTAAGAAGGCATACCTATTATCCATGCACCCTTGATGATTTGGATAACTTGTTTAATATAGTGCAAAACCATTGGTAGAGTATGTGTCATGTGTCAGTTGAATTCTCTATGATTGGACTATGTTGGTTGTAAACTCTAGGGGGTGTGATAGGCCAAAACATAAAGTTTCCTATACATTTAGGTGGAGTTCATTAAGAATATGTATGATCCATTTTCTTGAAGGTGATATTAGTGGGTCAGTAGTTGCAGTAGTTAGGCACCCATGTATTTTGGTGGATTGTCACTCCTTTATGTGGATGTTGACAATTTGGTAATGTCTACATGATTGAGGAATGAGACAAAAATGCCAAGTTAGATCATATATATACTTTATTTATCGAGAGTGTCTTTAATAAATTGAACAAATGGAAGATGATGATGAAGGCTTACCTAACAGATATAAAGACATGCCCAACTCGCTAAGGGTGAAATTTGGGATTATTAACTCCTACCTATCATATAGAATATTATTTGATCCTTATAAATGAAAAGGTTGTGGCCATGTTAATGTATTAATCGTTGTGATGTAGAATTGGCTCAACATGTGTATTCTTCCTATGTGTTTTTAGGAGGTTGTTAGATCATGACTTGATGAAAGATTTTGGTCAACAATATTTTTTAAGTTAGTACACAATTGAAATTTCTTTAACAAGTTTTTAATGTACCAAGATAACTCGTTTTTCTAAAAAAAAAAACACTTATTTATTTAATGTGCAAAGAAATTAAATGAAAATCAATCAAAATATTTCAAAGTTGAGAATGATGCCTTTAAAGTTGGATTTTTAGTATTAGTCCTCATGCATCTGTAACTCGAGTCACCCACTAAACTACACAATATGAATTGAAGACCCATGATGCAGTCACTGTCCTTTGTACAAATATCATGGACATGTTGGGAAAAAAAGGGAGAAACGAATGAGAATACCCTCTTATTGACCTGATTGATTCTAATATTATTACATTGAAAATAGCAGATGTGGGCTATGCGATATGATCCCATAATATGGAAACTCCCACTGGAACAAGCTACTCCTGCGCCACTCATGGGAAAGAGCATGATCGCAGCCTTAAACAAGACGATGCATTGTTTGCAAACACATTGCACATGTATTTTTGGAAATCCTAATACGAGTCCTCAACATGCTTAATCTAGAGTGGGGATATGAAAGAACCAAACCTTTAGTCAAGGAATCATTTTTAATATTCCTCAACCTTGGGCTCGCACTAGTGTTGCATTGCAATTGTGGGCATCACTCAGACTGAAAACACCTGTTGGGACTCGAACTCGAGACAATTGAAAAAGGATAAGATTGAACTCGGAGATCAGAGATGAAATCCAGAAATTGCGAGACACAATTGAATGACCTAGCAACTTGGTTGAATTAGCAAGTTATACGATTTGATTAGATTATTATGGAAGACCAATGCCTTGAATGGAGTCAATTACTTGCTTAAGACAAATTAGTTACCAAGTCACCGGATGAACAATTTTTGTTTAAGGATGATTCACTATCCTAAATGAGATGCAAATCCTACAATCTAGGTGAGATGCAAGAATCTTGGTTAATATTATATGCCTACTCTAAATGTATCCTTTCTCTTAATTGTTTTGAAGCTAGTCTCTAGAGGAACACTTTTTATGTAAATATATTTTTAGAATGTGGTATGTATATTGTAATTGTTTTGAAATCAAATTATCTTTAATTTATTACTTTTATGTATAATATAATTTTCAAATAAATATACATTAAATTAAATGCTTAAAAAAAAGTTAAAAATATTCTAACCTTTCAAAATGTTATATTTTAATTTTATAATTAATTAGAAACTAATATAATTAACATATTTTAATTTTATACTTAATTAAAAAAGATTAATAGAAAAAGAAAAATATAATATAAAATAAAGAAATTGATATGATTAAATAACATGTGGTTTGAATATCTATTTTCAAGAATAAAGAATGTAATTATCTCCTATCCACTCATTAGATCTTTGTGAAAAATTCTTGAATGCAACAATAGACAAGCTGTCTGTAATCGTATCAACAGAGATCAAAGGGACAAAAGAGGAACTGACGTCAAGAAAATCTTACTAGGAAAAGTTGTTGCATTCTTCAGAGTCGGCTACCCCCACAAAACTGAGATCCCAACAAATCATTGTATTTATATAATATAACATGAATGGTAAGTGAAATAGTAGCCTTAATATAGGTGTGAGACAGTAGTAGCCCGCAAGATGACAGGCTTAGGGTGCATTGTTAGAGTCAATTTTGCAAGTGTTAGATATTGTGTCTTAAAATGATATGGTTGTGTCTTAACTGTTAAGTGTCTTAAATGAGTTTTGTCTTAATTGCCATTGTCTTAAATATAAAGTTGTCCTAAAATATTTTGTCTCAATTTTTTTTTTAAATAAAGAAAAATTTGTCTTAAAATATTTTTGTCTCAAACTATTTTTGTCTTAAATATAAAGTTTGTTTTAAAATATTTGTTGTTTTTTCTTTAAATATAAAATTTTGTCTCAAAATAGTTTTTTTCTCAAATTGTTTTTATCTTAAATATAAAGTTTTGTCTTAAAATATTTTTGACTAAAATAAAAATGAAATTTTAATGCAAAATAACTAAAATAAAAAGTGAGTTCCCTTATTGTAGTAGTGTCATTTGAGAATATTTTGAAATCCCATGTACACAAAATTTAAGTTAATTGTTTTGACTGTGTTTCTATACATTAAATTTGAAATATTTTAGGAATATGATTTACAAAGTTTTCCATTGCATTTGTTTGTATATTTCAATTATTTTAAGTTAAAATTACATAATTAAAGATTTAATTTAAAAAATACAAAAAAAATGTTAATTGTTTTGAAATTATCTTGGTTTATCAAATTCTAAAATATTCTAAAATATGATATGCAACACTGCATATTACATTTATTGGTTTATTTCAATTGCATTCCGTTGAAATCATATAGATTGTAAATCTAATTTGAAAACACTCTAAAATATTTTGGACAACAGCAATAAATTGTTTTGACTTTACTTGCTCATTTGGGAATATTCAAAGTTAATGAGTTTACTTTGTCTAGTTCATCAAATTCTGAAATATTCCAACCATATAATATGCTTCAAAAATATTCCAACCAAATTGTATGTAAAACTATTAATAGTTTTACTTTGTCCTGATTCATCAAATTCTGAAATATACCATGCATATGATATGCAAAGTTGCCTACTACAATTATTAGTTTATTTTAATTACCTTCACAAATTTTGAAATATTTGAAATATTAATTACCTTCACAAATTTTGAAATATTTGAAATATTAATAGATTTCTAAATATTTTCGTTATTCAAACATGGAGGTTTCATATCCAAAATCTGCAATTTACATCTGCAAAAAAATGACCATATAGAACTAAGTTGTTCCACTTTTTCCAGGGTGTTTTTCCTTCTCCCATGTCCCATAATTTAAAGGCCATCTAAGAAAACTGAGAGATTTTATATTGTTTCCTTAAACATTAAGCTGACCACTACGTCAATTATTGTCTTTTATAGTCTTCATATCTCCCTATGTATGCAATAAAGAATTGCATAATTTCTATATTGTTTCCTTAAACATTTGGCTGACCACTGCATTAGTTATTCTCTTTTATAGTCTTCATATCTCCATATGTACGCAACAAATAATTGTATAATTACACTGAAGGTGTTCCATATATGGAATTGGTTGGGAAAACACTGTTCAGCCAGCCAACCCATACGCTCCATTTTCGTCCTCCTGTCCACTTAAAATATAGCACATGTAAAGAGATCTGGTTGAGTGGAAGTCATTTGCATACTTACTGAAGACATGGGATATTTTCATACCGAGAGTGGACCTCGAGACCAACTAAGTTTTGTGAATACGTTTTTATGGCATGGACTTTTTCTTCCACTGTTATAGGGTTAGTGGATATTCTCGTAAAAAAAAAAAATCAATCACTTTATCATGTTCTTGATCATCAACTGCTGGTAGATGACATACCGTTTCATGAGGAGTTCCTACTACTTCATATCTTGTTGCTATAGTGGCAGTGTCAACCTTTAATTATTCATCAAACATGGTGCTTACTATACCGCCACAATCAATCCATGTTTCAAAAAGGAAACCACACATATCATCAAAATAATGTTGATCCACACTATGATGGAATATACGAGCATGTCTGTGCTCATTGTCAATTTCATTGACAATTTCAACTTCACCAAATCCATTAGTTACAACTGGATCCACCAATTCACATATAACTTTGTTGTCATCATCCACATGTGTCTCATCAAAGTGGGATTCACCATCATCTGTATCATCCACATTACAATGGAGTCATTGAACATTTATTTTCTCTTCCTCTGTTTTAGACACAAAGGCTTCAACTTCTCTCCCTGCAATCTTTGCTGCATTTTCTTCATCCATATGAATTCTTGCACAGTGGATTTCAATTTTATGGTTTTGATAACCATCATCCACTTTTGAGTGGGATTCTCAAAGCTCTGTTGTCCTCTCAGAGCCTTGCTCATCTTCTCTCAGATCTGCGACTAACTTCTTTGCTTGTGGCATAACCTATTGTTGCATGTCACTCTCCTTTGTGCCAAACTCTGCTTCCAACATCTTCCATGCTTCCTTGGAAGTTGTAGCTTTTGTTACCTTGCACAAACACTTCTCATCCAATGCCTATTTTATAAAATTCAATGCAAAAGAATCGCATACTTCATCATATGGGTTATTAGACCCATACTCAATTAACTCTTTAACTCTAAGAAAATCGACAACAACTTGATAACCCAATGATCAAAATATTCACCTATAAACATAGGAGGTGGTAGCAGATCAAAGCTACACCAATTACCCTCGTTTTCTTCTTTGTCTTCTTCTATACTTCTCAGTTCCTTAACTGCGGCATTAACCTTTCTAACCATGGCAACAATCTCTGCCTCTTCTTTTTTATTCCTTTTCTTAGACTTCTTGAGTCGCACTTTACGACCCATGACTATTGTCATTCCTTTTCTTATAACTGTTTTTTTATTGCAAGAGGCTATCTTCCATATCGCCCCCCAAAAAAATATGATTTTCAATATGGCCCCTGTAAGGCACAATATTCACCAAAAAACTTTCATGCTGGACAAAACTCCAAATAGTTTTTCAAACCTCTCATCTTTCTCTTAGCATTGCTTGATTCATCACCTGCTTGATTGTTGGGAGAATCTTGATTTGTTGATCTGCTTGAAGATCCATGCTACTCTGAAAATCTCGGAGTCCTTGTTGGTGTGTCTCTGTTTTGTGTGTTCACACGTGATTCTTGTTTCTCCTTTTTTGCTACATCATCTTCTTCCACTAGTGGCACTTGTGCATCAACTGTTTTGTCTACAGTTCCGTTCCATGACTCTTGTTCTTTGAACACGACATCTCTACTAATTATGGTATTCTTGGTGACATGGTTATACAATTTGTAAGCTTTTGATTGCTCACTATAACCAGTGAATATGTGTTTTTCACTTTTATCATCCATTTTGCCTCTTCTCTCTTTAGGCACATGTGCATAAGCTACACATCCAAATACTCCTAGATGAGATACACTGCAAGACATAACTGACCATGCTTGTTTAGGTACTCTATTCATCACACTCTTTGTAGGAGATCTATTGATCACATAAATAACACATGCAACTGCTTCTACCTAATACTAATTAGACAAGTTTCTACCTTTCAACATGCTTCTTACCATGTTCATAATTGTCTTGTTCTTTCTCTCTGCTACACCATTCTGTTGCAGTGTGTACTTGCTTGTAAACTATCCTTTGATTCCATGTTGTTTGCATTAATCAAGAAATGCCTTTGAATCATATTCTCCACCACGATCTGACCTCAATACCTTGATCTGTTAGTCACTTTGTTTCTCTGATTAGGCTTTGAATTCTTTAAACCTTGTAAAAGTTTTAGACTTCTTCTTCAAGAAGTAAATCCAAGTCTTTCTACTATAATCATCAATGAACATGAGGAAGTAACAACTTCCACCAATCGACTGTGTCTTCATAGGTCCACACAAGTTTTTATGCACTATATCAAGAGGTTGCTTTACTCTGTATGCAACTCCGTTTGGAAAACATTCACAATGTTTATTTCCCAAGATGCAACACTCACAAGTACTAGTAGGTTCTTTTATGGTAGGTAATCCTCTGACCATCTGTTTTTGCTGCAACAATCTTAAACATGAAAATTGCAAGTGTCCAAATCGAAAGTGCCATAACCAATAATCATTAGAACATGCAATTGTAAAAGAACTGACATGATCATTGTAATTCATAATTAGAGGAAAGAGTATGTTCCTCGTCATCTACACCTTTGCTATCACCTTCTTTCTTGGGGGCTTGTCATATATAACACATTCTTTACCTCTGAAGATAACTTTGTATCCTTTCTATCTCAATTGACCAAAAACTTATCAAATTATGTTTAAGACTAAGAACATAATATACCTTCGAGATTGTCTTTGGCTCCCCTTGCTTGGTCAAAATGTTGACCACTCCCTTGCAATCTACTTCCACAGTCTTGTTAGTCCCCAACTTTACCTCTTTTTTCACAGATTGATTGAATTTTGCAACTAAATTCTTGTTTCTTGTCATGTGGTTACTGCAACCAGTGTCTAATAACCACACACTAGCAGAAGGTTCATGCATAGTATGGAAAACTAGGAACATGGATTTAGTACTCTCTCTAGTGACATTATCTCTCTTGTTCCCTTGGTTAGCTATCTTCTTGTGACCAAATTTATTGCAATTACAACATCTCACCTTTGATTTGTCAACTCTTTGATTATTGTTGAAAATTTTGTAGTTTCTTCCACTTTCATGTTCATGCTCTTCTCAACCATCTCTCTAACTACCATATCTTCCACTTTGTCCTCTGCCTCTCGATCTACATCTGCCTCGACCTCTGTATCTTGATATAGAAACCTTAATTTTGAAAGTGGTCTCTAACATGGAATCATTATTTTTGTCTATTATTGCATCATGTGATAGAAGTGATCCCATCAAATCATCAACTGTTAATGATGCCAAATCCTTGGCTTCTTCTATTGTTGCTACCACAACATAAAATTTGGTAGACAAAGATCTGAGGACCTTCTCAACAACTTTTTAATCTTTAATGTCTTCACCATAAACCTTTAACTGATTTACCAAAGTTATGACCTGATTCATGAAAGAATCGATTTTATCTATCTCCTTCATATGAAGTGTAATGATCCTTAATAGGAATACAAGTGATAACAAACAAATAATACATGCAGCAAATTACAAAAACGAAATATTCAACAAACACCCGTATAAAAGCTGCAAATGTAGAAATTCTGAGCCATTTTATTATATTTTTGCAAGTCAAATAAAATAGATGATGGAATGTTGCACCTAGGATTGTCTGAAAGGACAAGTAGGACAAAACCCAGGTAGGAAAATGGTCGAGCTAAAGGTTGCCCAGCTGTTGTACCAATGTGCACTGCACTGCCTAGAAACTACTGCTTTGTTGAAGTTCGAATGGCTAGAAGGTACACTGAAACTGCCTAGAAATTTATATGCTTTTAACCCCAGACTCCTTGGCCCACACCCACAAAAAACTAGAACTGGTTTGGCTCGATATGGACTTCCCAAAATCAACCTCCAAAGGCACTATTCAATCCGCAACAATTCTACAATTTATTATGCAAATATATGGCTTAAAACCCCACCTATGGTGCTTAAAAAATTATGAAACTTTATATTTGGGGTCCTTGTCAAAAACCCAGAAAAACCTAAAAAGTATTTTGGTTGGTTTATACTTTTGATTTTTGACCCCCTTAGAGCCTCACCTCAGCTATAACTGCTAATTTCGACTTGCTAGAAACTTCCTGTAAATCCACATGAAAAATTCTCCAAAATTTTGAGTTCACCTATGCTATCCAATCCTTAAATCCCTGTATGATCTCTTGGCCCAACTCAGCCGATCCCAAGTACCACGAAAATCTGTTGTGTGGCCTTTGCGTTGTTCCCCAACCCAGTAGTTTGAATTGCTAGAACGCTAGCTTAGTCGGTTGTAAAACCTAGCAAGAACACTAATACAATGTTTCTACCTCAGCTCCCCAACTCCCGAACAAGAAATCATATCTTTTCTCACCTCAATCTCCCTCTGCATGTTTCCTGGCTGCCTAGAAATACGCACTCCTTGCTCTATGCTGGTTAGTGGTGCTATGTCACTGCCCTAGAACTCCTGAAATCCTTGTATAACTGCCTCTCTAGGGTGGGCATAGATGGTCCCCAAAAGTAGAGGTTGAATATTCTGCTTGAGATATTCGTGGATAAACAGCTGGTCGACTTAGCTAAACAATAGAATGAACAGTCAAGTGATTTTGTTTGCAAGATGTACGAATGAATCCCAAAATGAGAGTTGCTCCCTCCTTATAACTCCTTGGGCCTCCCTTGCCTCATGTGGGCCTCTCCATCCACCTATTGGCCTTTCCCTCCAAGCTGTTCGAATGGGCCAATTCAAATTCCCATGTGGGTGGCCCCCACATTCTACTAGCAACCAAATTAAGTCGAATTTCCTCCTAAGTGCCTAAGTCAAAAATGATGGGTTCTCTTCCTTAGCCAAAATTATGCAAAATTTTGTAGCAGCACCCTATTATAAATGTTTCTGAGAAGGGACATTACAATCCTCCCCTCCCAAATGTTGGTTGCCCTCAAGCAACCTCAAAGCTGAGTTCTCCAATATGTGCTTACCCTCCCAGGTGGCATCCTCATCTGGCAAGTTCTTCCAATGATCCAAAAATCGCTTGTCCTCAAGCAATGCCTGAACGAGCATCATCTCTAAATGTTTCTCCCCACTATCACTGAAACATGTGCCAGGGTCCCAGATGTGCCACTAAATCATCCATGACCTCAACAATGTCTTGATATGAAAGAAACCTTCCATACTAGGATCTTAGGCCATCATGTCCAACATGAAGCTCCCCTCGCTCCACTCACTATCATGCCCATTGGAAGTACCAAAAGTCCCTTGCTTCATTAGTGACTCGCTAAAGCCCAATGGAAGATCTATATGATCTCCCCCTATAGTAGCCGACACATCCCTAAAGGTTATTGAGTTGTGAAGAGATGTGACACCCCAATTCCCTGATAGTCCCAGAGTGGTGTCACCATGTTGATGCTGCGCTACTCTGACTATGTCATACTCCCCATCATGCACATAAAATACCTTGCTCTCTTGGAACTTGATGGTGGAATACTGAAAGAGGTGAGACACATCCTCCCTGGCCATCTCCATGGCACCAAGGCCTACCCATCCAAATCTAGCTCTGAACATGTATAGCAATAGAGTATGTTTGCCTAGAGCATGTCTGCCTCCCCATATGATAAAACCCTCTGTGAACCCCCATGTGTCATCCCAAGAGTGAACTATTTCACTCTCTGCCACGACTCCGCCCATCACGAGTGATCTATCAATCAACTGAATCCCTGCATCCCATAGGCAGACCTGTTTCCGCATAGCCTTGACAACCAATGGAATCCCCTTGGTCCTCATCTCTAGTCCCAGTATGCCACTCATATATAAGCTCCTTACATCATGAACTAATCTAAGGCATGTTAACTTGTCCGGTGTCTACCACTGTGTAATACAGATAACCACTGAAAACCATGTGTGCCAAATAGCTACCCCCTGAATATAACCAATAGATGGGTATCTGATATTGCAATCGACTTAGTATGTGTGGATCCATCCTGATCCTTCCATCCATCGCCACTAGTTCGACTACCCGCCCCCTAGAGAATGTGTCGATACAATTTCAAGAACCCGGATACATACTGGACAACTATCTCAACCGCACATGGTATCCTCTTGTCATCCATGGTCTAGACATGCCCTATGGAAAGAGTGAAACATGTATCCCCTATGACCAACTCCCCGGGCATAGAATCATTGATGAATGATATGCCATCCCTGTCAGTGATCACCTCATCCCCCGACCTGTGGCTATCGACTCGTGCAGCGACTCGATGCCCTCACTGAGAAGTCTCCCCTCTATTGCACCAAGTGTCATCCAAATATCTTGGGTAAGCTCCCCGTCCCCTACTACGCGTGCCCAAAGTGTCAAAGGACAACAACTAGATCGATTTTTCCTGTAAGTGACATAGAAGAGGGTCAGGAGTGTGAGTCCCCGCAGGTACCATTAAGTATCGATCATCTGTGTCCCCATCGATCCTAGGTGAACTACACCCAAAGGTATGTCTGGTATATCCATCATGGGTGTCCCTGGAGGCAACACTCCAAGACCTCACTGTGCAGCACCATACGCCTCTGCATACCATTGATCATTCCAGTACTCCTAGACATACCACTGTACACTGTGGCCAACCTCTGTACATCGCAGGATACCCTCAGCTATAGCTATGCCATCCGATATCGTCATACTTCCTACCTGTGTCACTGCACCTGTCACTCCCTGCATGTATTCTCTGTGATGTGAGGCACTCTCACTCCGCAACAAATTGCAACACACTACATCACACCACCATGCATCTTCATGTACACCTGTAGACCACTACTCAATGCTATATGCTCCCACATATCCCTGGATATGATGGCCTAGAGCTATGTCTGTATGTGTCATGCCACACCCGATCAGTATCATCACCTCCACCATCATCATTATCCCTGCCGATCAATGGATCTTCCCTCCAAATTCCCCCCCGAGGGATCCGAGAAGTGACTCTCCCTATGTGTCAGCAGCAATGCCACCACTGCTCCACTCCTCTGCACCCCACACAAAAGTGAAGAGCCCTCAACTCCATGCAAGGCACCGTTTGGTGGCCTGCCAATGCCACCTCCTTCGACAACCTCTTGCCAGAGTATGTTGATCACCCAATGATCCTGTGTACAAATGTCGTACCAAGAAAACCAAAAGATTATGTCCATAATCTGGTCAGCCACTGGTGCTAGCCGAGACTGCCTTAGCGAAAGTGCATGCTCAACTGCTAGGTCAACTGCACCATCTAGGTTGTAGTCCACCGACATACATGGGAAATGATGGGTAGCCCCTCCCAGATCCCAATGTGAGTCGGGGCTTCCAACATCCCCAGTGGTTGGAAACTCATGCTGAGCTCCACCTCGGTCCACTACGATCTCTAGAGTCCACTCCACCAGGTACCAACTTAGAATCTCTCGCCACCCAACCCTAAGAGAGGGATCGAATGCATGAACTCCTGCACATAGAACAACCCCACCATGAGGGTGTTGCACCCTGTGCAACTTAGGTCGTCTCATCTCGCTATCCTAGTCAATACATATAATCGGACTAGGTAGCTCTGTGTCCCTCTGTCCAATGGTCCATGGTAACATAATAGTGTTTCTAGCCCCGTCTATGTATCTCCAAAGAGGGCTACTCTCACGCTCCAACGTGCACTCTAGCTGCACCAGTAGGGAATCCAAATTCTTCCCAATGTGAGTCAATTTGGTTTTGGACTCGAGACAAACTGCTCTCATGCCCTCCAACTCCTCGTTCTGCTGCAGAATCGTCTCTCACACTAATGCTACCTTCCTTTCTAATGCTAGAAGGCCAGACTAAAACTGACAGGATTGTCATGGGAATTTATCACCTGTAAACTCGGTCATGACTCCAGATACCTCACCAATTATTGGTATCTCGTCTAGGGATGGAACCCCCTCAACAAATGGTTCTATATGAGTAGGCTCTATCCTCTCCACCAGGGTGTCAACTAGGGCTATCAAAGAGGTCTCTAATAAAGGTGATTCCTGCGCCATACCAGGTATATCGATGTGCTCCTCACCATCCTATGGGCTCTCAACATCATGCTCAACCTCCTCCTTAGGCTCCTCATATCTAAATCCAGGTCTCCGCCAGCAAAAGGGTCCCCTGGTCTCACCCTCTAATCGTCTTTGTCATGTCTACTCCTTTTCATGAGATCTGGTGCCCTGATCTGGTCGAATTTCCCCACATGATGCAGATGGCTGCACCCCCACAACCTGATCACCTCTAATGTCTTTGTTGTAAGGGTGAGGATGGGTTTGGTCTATCACCCTCCTCAACTGGGCCAACCTCTCATCGTGCCAATTAATTCTACACTAGAATTTCTTTACACTAGATTTCCCTTGAGCCATGGGTTTATCTCCGGTTTCACCTGTCACTGTGCACTCATACCCAAAGCTTCCATGATATTCTAGCCAATTTCCCACAGCTAGGCCAAGATCATGCTCTAATACCAGTATAACGATCCTTAATAGGAATACAAGTGATAATAAGAAAATAATACATGCAATAAATTACAAAAATGAAATATTCAGCAAACACCCATATAAAGGCTATAATGGAAAACGTCTGAGCCATTTTATTATATTTTTTCAAGTCAAATATAATAGATGATGGAATGGTGCACCTAGGCTTGTGTAAAAGGACAAGTAGGACCAAAACCATGTAGGAAAATGGTTGAGCTGAAGGCTGCCTAGCTACCGCACCAATATGCACTGTGCTAACTAGAAACTACTGCTTTTTTGAATTCAAATGGCTAGAAGGTGGACTAAAACTACCCAAAAATTTATATTATTTTAGCCTCAAACTCCTTAGCCAAAACCCAAAAAAACCCAGAAATGGTTTGGCCTGATTTGGACTTCCCAAAATCGACCTCCAAAGGCACTATTCCATCCCCATCAATTGTACACTGTTTGATGAAAAGATATGGCTTGAAACCCCACCTCCATTGCTCAGAAAATTATGAAATTTAATATTTTTTATCCTTGTCAAAAACCCATAAAAAACGAGAAATGATTTTGTTTGATTTTCGACCCCCTTGGAGCCTCACCTCAACTATAGTTGCCAATTTCGACTTGCTAGAAACTTCCTGTAAATCCACATGAAAACTTCTCCAAAATATTGAGTTCACCCGTGCTATCCAATCCCTAAATCTATGTATGATCTCTTGACCCAACTTAGCTGCTCCCAAGTACCACGAAAATCTATTGTGTGGCCTCTGCGTTGTTCCCCAGCCCAACAGTTTGAATTGATGGAATGCTGGCTTAGCTGGCTATAAAACCCAACAAGAATGCTAGTCTAATGTTGCTAGCTTAGCTCCCCAACTCCTAAACAAGAGATTAGATATTTTCTTGCCTCAATCTCTCTCTGCGTGTTTCCTGGCTGCCAGAAATATGCACTCCCTGCTCTGTGCTGGTTAGTGGTGCTATGTCACTGCCCCAAACTCCTGAAATCCTTGTATAATTGCCTCTCTAGAGTGAGCACGGATGGTTCCCTGAAATAGAGGTTGAATCTCCCGCTTGAGAGATTCGTGGCTAAACAACTAGTTGACTCAGCTAAACAAGAGAGTGAACAGTCAAGTGATTTTGTTTGCAAGATGTATGAATGAATCCCAAAATGAGAGTTGCTCCCTCCTTATAACTCCTTGGGCCTCCCTTGCCTCATGTGGGCCCCTCCATCCACCTATTTGACTTTCCCTCCAAGCTATTCGAATGGACCAATTCGTATTCCCCTGTGGGTGGCCCACACATTCCACTAGCAACCAAATTAAGTCAAATTGCCTCCTAAGTCCATACGTAAAAAATGATGGGTTCTCTTCCTTAGCCAAATTTGTGCAAAATTGTGTAGTAGACTTTCAAATCTCTTTTAGTATTCTGCAGCTTAACAATATTGACTTTGACCATACCTGTATATTTTGTTACCAAAATATCCCATGCTACTTTTGTTGAAGACGTGATTATAATATTTCTAAGCACTACTTGGTCCACTCCCTACTGGATAAGTTGCAATGCTTGTGCATTCTTCTTCTTGCCTTTCTTCCATTGTTTTCTCTCTATATTACCAAGATCTTGTTTTTCTGTTTCATTCTTAGATTCTGAAAACCCACACTGGACATAATCCCAAACATCATGTGTCTGCAACGTGGTTGTCATCTTAATTTCCCACACATCATAATCTTTCCCTGTAAACAGTCAAAACTAAGGCTAGAAATTTGAGAAAGCCATCTTTCTCCAAAAATTTTACTTAAAAAAAAAAAACCTCTTTTAATAAACTTTTTCAAAAATTCCATGTTAGTAAAACTCTAAGTTTTTATTTTATAAAAACAAACTTAAAAAAACCATTTTGAAAAGCTCTTGATATTATTTTCATATACAAAAGAAATTAAAAAAAGAATTCTTTATATATAAAAAATAACAAAAACAAACTTTAATTTTAACAAGCTCTCCTTTTTAATAAGAGCTTCCCACTCAACGTATTAAAAGAACTTCCTACTCAACTTATTAAAAGTCAACGGAATTTGTTTTAGAAACCTTGTTCAGCTTTTAAACACGTTATACAAACCACGTAAAGATTTTATCATGCTAAATCTCCTCTCGTGGTGAGGTTCTGCGTTTAACGCTTTTTATGAGCACTAAATTCCGTGTTAGTCCTCTAACGCCACAGAAACCAACGTGACCAGCATGCATGTAAATCGTTTTAAGTCCATGATGAATAACTCGACTTGCTTGTGAGCTTGAATGCGTTATAACACCCTGTCGATAAGTTACAGGGTGGGTTAATGCACTACCCATGAGAAAAAAATAAATTTTTCGTCTCAAACGGACCACTGCAAATCTGTTCTTCCTCACTCTTTGTAACCTCACTATCTGTTCTTCCTCACTCTTTGTAACTTCACTGTGATACCAATTTGTTGGAAAGGCAAAGGAGACAAAGCATAAATTAATTCACACATAAAACACAATTTGCAGATCTTTTATTGATCATACAAAACTTGATTATTATAATGAACCCGATGAAGGGTATTTAACCTTTTCACTTAAAATAGATTGACATGCACACACACTTAACGCAGTTACCTCATACTCTAAATATGGATTGCACTTAAGTCTTCATCCATCACTCGACTTGACTCAATGCTCACTTAATTGACTCTCTAATTTTAGCTAACTCCACATGCAGGAGATTACAATTTCTAACAGAATTGGTTGGGAAAACATTGTTCAGCCAGCCAATCCATGCGCTCCATTTTCGTCCTCCTGTCCACTTAAAATATAACACGTGTAAAGATATTGGGTTAAGCGGAAGTCACTTCGCATACTCGTTGAAGACATGGGAAATGTTCATTCCGATAGTGGACCTCGAGACCGCTGAGTTTTGTGAATACTTGCTGGCGGCATGGGAAATACTCATGTCGAAAGTCGACCTCGAGACCAACTGAGTTTTGCGCTTGCATCTGAGATTTTTGCACATACTTGTTGATGGTGTGGGAAATGTTCATGCCGAGAGTTGATCTCAAGACAATTTGAATTTTTCTAAATTCAGAAATGTTCACGCCGATATTTGACCCACCGCCGAGACAGAAGCTAAGTTCTACAAAATCCATAAGACTTAACTTCTGAAGTTTTGTGACAACCTCCAAATCTTTAATGGTATTTAGCTTCACACATTTTTCTACACATATCTCTTCCAAAGATACCAAAGGTACCAATGTATGTTTCCATACTTGGAAGTTATTCTAATGTAGAGCACCCAACCATTAACGCTTAGCTTCTGAAGCTTTCTAGCAGGTTCAAACCCCTTGATGCTCTTAAGCTTCACACATATGCTTACCTGCCTGGAACTCTTCAATGTTTTGATACTTTGCAACTCTTCTAACTTAGAGAATTCATTAACATAGAGCTTCCATTCATTAACAGAGAGCTTCTGAAGCTTTGCCGCAATCTCCAACCCCATCATCCATTGTGTCAATCTTGGTATGTTTTTCACCTTCAAAGATCTCACTTTTTGCAACTCTCGTAAAGATCCGAGTGTCTCAATGTCTCAATAGTAGGTACTGTCTCAAATTCCATTTTCACACAATTTACTTCAGTTGAGTTACATATGGCCACTGCATCAAATCGTCAAGGAGATGCTCTATCCAATGGCAAAGATGACAAGAGGACGAAGACACTGCAACATATCTTCCCACATGTCAAATGGCCATGCATGTATCTTCGTAGATCTCATCCGGATAGAGATACCAAGATTCATCCAAGTGTCTTATTCCGCCACTTCCACCTATTCCACTTCCCCTATTCATGTTGTCAACTTCCCAACTTCCACCTTTTTTTTTCCAAATTAATCCACTTATCTATAGGTGTTAGAGAATATGCTAGCTCTCTTCTGGTTAAAATCGCGCTCCAAGTTGCAAAGTGTAGAAGCTAGTCGCTTTTAATTTCAAAATTATGCAGAAGCTCCTATCTTTTAACATAATTGTCCAAAGTTTCCATAAATATGCCATTTGGACGACATTCGTTGTCAAGGCTTGAACACGACTATAAATAAATATGTTACGAATTTTCGAAGCTCTGTAGGTTTTAACTCTGTACAGAAATTACCTACATACGAATTCTAAGAACAGAAAATAAACAATGCGAGAGAATAATACATAAAACACATATACACAAAGATTTTCCCTTGGATTCCAAAAGTCGGACTACTAGCTTGATTTTTCATTTTTGTTCTTTTTAATGCTACAATACATATTTATACATGCTGAAGCATCCAATACCATTGACCGAAAACCATTGCATCCAAAACCATGGACTGAAAACTATCATGTCCAAAACCATGTGCGAAAACCATGCACAAAACCATAGGTAGGTCCGCCCAACCTAATATAGGGTCGTTGTGGAATGAATATAACACAACCCAATTCTCCCATTTGTTGTTTCCTTTCCACATGGGGCCACAGGAGAGCTTAGTCCTTTATCTAGCCCTGAAATACCCAATTTTTTCTACACCAAGAGAACTTCTTAGAGCTCACAGATTTTGTCAATGCATTTGTAGTATTCTTCAAAGTGTCCACCTTTACCAACAACACCTTTTTGTCTTCTATCATATCCCTCAAAAAGTGATACTGAATATCAATGTGCTTTGTCTTTGAATGATAAGCAAGGTTCTTTGCCATGAAAATTGCACTTTGGCTGTTACAATCTATCATTATAGCTCGTTGTACTAACCCCATACTTAAACATAATCTTTGCAACCAAAATGCTTCCTTGCTTGCATGAGTGGCTGCCATTTATTTTGCCTTTGTAGTTTGTAGTGCCACTACAGATTGTTTCTTACTCATCCTACTAACTGCACCTCCAAATAGGTTAAACACATACCCACTTGTAGATCTTCTCTGATCCTGATCTCCAGCCTAGTCCGCATCAACAAAGCCACAAATATCCAACACTCTGTCCAATCCTGGTCTTCCTTAGTAGCACAAACCATAATCACTAGTGGCACGAAAATACCTGAAAACCCGCTTCACTGCTGTTCAATGCTCCTTCCCTGGTTTTGACATAAACCTGCTCAATACTCCCACTGTATGTGCAATGTCTGGTCTAGTACAGACCATCGCATACATAAGACTACCGATTGCACTTGCATATGGAACATGAAACTTTTCCTCTTCCACTTCTTGTGTCTTGGGACACTGTTTGATAGATAACTTTACACCTATAGGAATAGGAACATTCACCAGTTTACTATCCTGAATATTAAACCTCTGCAGTGTTGTCTCGGATACTTCCTCTAGTTTAACCAGAGCTTCCTCTTTGCCCAATCTCTTTTAATTTCCATGCCCAAAATATAGTTTGCAACACCAATATATTTCATGTCAAATTTGGATGACAATTGGGTCTTCTAATCCTGGATAGTTTATTTATCAGTTCCAACCAGCAACGTATCATCCACATACAAGACCAGATAAATAAATTGGTCACCAATTAATTTAAAATACACACAGTGATCTGTTTTTCTTTTGGTGAAGCCAAGTCCCCATATAAATATATCAAATTTCTGATACCACATCCTTGGTGACTCTTTTAACCCATAGAGGGACTTCTTTAACTTGCATACCAATTCTTTCTTACCCTTCACCACAAAGCTTTCAGGTTGCTTCATGTAGATCTTCTCTTCCAGATCCCCGTGAAGAAATGTTGCCTTCACATCCATCTATTCTACCTCAAAAGCAAAAGTAGCGGCAACAAATAAAAGTAATCTAATAGAAATTACCTTGGCAACAAGAGAAAAAATATCTCCAAAATCAATTCCCGACACCTGGGAATAACCTTTTGCTACTAACTGAGCTTTGTATTTCTCCACCTTTCCTTCTGCATTTGTCTTCTTCTTGAACACCCATTTGCTACCAATGGGTTTCCTTCCAGCTGACAACTCCACCAGATCCTAAGCTTCATTTTTGTGCAAAGATACCATTTCATAAACCATGGTCTCTTTCTAGAGTTTGCCATCCTTTGAATCTACTGCTTCCTTCACAATTCTTGGATCATCATCAGTAACAAATAAAACAAAATTTGAATAGAAAGAAGATGGAATATACCTTTCCGACTGCCTTATTTTTCAAACTGATCTTCTCACACCCAGAGTTTGTGGCTCTTCATCTTTTGATTCCTCCTTTGCTATAGTCTGATTCTTCCACCTTAAGCTCAAACTCTATCTTCTCAAGTTCCTTTGGTTGGAATTCATGTTTAATAACATTTTTCACCTCTCTGAACACCACATCTCAGTTGTACACAACCTTCCTTGTTATTGGGTTCCAAAGCTTATAACCTTTTAAACCATCCTTATACCTAATAAATATGCACTTTTCATATTTACTATCCAACATGGTTATTTTCTACTTTGGAACATGTACATATGTATTACATCCAAATACCCTCAAACGTGAAACATAGGGTTTCTTACCAGTCCATACTTCTTGTGGAGTCTTATCCTCTAATGCTGATGAAGGTGATCTGTTGAACAAGTAACATGTTGTCTCCACCGCCTCTAGCCAGAATTTTTGTCCTAACCCGGCACCACTGAGCATGCTTCTTGCACTTTCCATCAATGTCTAGTTCATTCTTTCTGCAACTCCATTTTTCTCAGGTGTGTATGGAGTAGTCTTCTTCCGTGCTATACCACACTTCTTACATAATTATTCAAATTCCTTGCTGCAAAACTCTCCACTGTTATCTAACCTCAACACTTTTATCTTCTTCTCTATCTTGTTTGCCATCAAAGCCTTAAATTCTTTAAACCTGTCAAAGACTTCAGATTTCTTCTTAAAGAAATATATCCATGTATTCCTTGAGAAGTCATCTATAAAAGATACATAATACACAAATTTACCAAGTGATGGAACCTTCACAAGTCCAAACACATCACTGTGCATAAGCTCTAATATTTGTTTCGCCTTCTTACCACTAGAGGGGAAACTCACTCGATTATGCTTCCCATATACACAATTTTCACAGAAATCAAAATCTAGAGAGCTATTACTCATACCTTCTACCATATCTTTACCATGAAGTATTCGAAGGACCTTCTCTCCAATATGTCCAAGCCTTTGATGCCACAACATGGTTTTATCTCTAGAGACCACTAGATTTTCTGTTCCACTTTCAGGAACAACAACATTGTTGCACCCATCAACAACAGTGCTACCTTGCAGCTTGTACAGAGTTCAAATCCAAACTCCCACATCAATACTAATACTCCCCAAACCATCTTGCAGGTATCCTTCTCAAACACTATTTTTACACCTGCATCATCCAACTTGCTTACAAAAATCATATTTCTCGCCAACGCAGGAATATGCAGAATACCCAGAAGTGTTCTAACCCTTCCACCTTGCAACTTCAAATTTATTTTTCTGCGAACAACGATTGTAGCCTTCCTGTCATCCTTCAACAAGACATCACTACCATCATATTTCTCATACTCACAGAATCACTCTCTATGGGGACTGAAGTGAAAGGATGCACCTGAGTCAATCAACTATGCCTCATGATCTACATGTGTACTTGAAGAAGCCAAGTACACATCCCCACCTTCATCTGAGGTGGTTTTCACCTCTACAGAAGGAGCATCATCAGATCCCTTTCCTTTGTCAGGATTTTTAGATTTACAGTTCCTTTTGTAGTGCCCTTCCTTTTCGCATTTCTAGCACATCACCTTTACAGGTTTTCCTGGAGATTTAGAGCTCCCTCTATATTTAGATCTCTTACTCAGTGACTTATTTTTGTTTCTATTCTGGGATCTTCCTCGTACAGACAAGGCATCACCATTTTGGCTCTCCATATTTTTCTGTCTCATCTCCTCCGTTAGCAAGGATGAGACTATTTCATCAAACTGCAAGACAGTTGCATTGCTACCTATTGCAATAACCAAACTATCCCATGAATCTGGTAGAGAACACAACAAACTAATGCACTTATCTTCATCTGAAATTTTAATATGAATAGATAATAACTGACTTACCACTGTATTAAATGTGTTCAAATCCTCTGTCACCGAGTCTCCATCTTTCATCCTCAGGTTGTACATTTTTTTCCGTAGGAACAGTTTATTAACCAGAGACTTAGATAGGTACAAATTCCCTAACTTGTCGCACAAAACCTTCACCGTAGCTTCCCATGATACATTCAACAATATTGAATTTGAGACACACAATCGTATTATGCTCTTTGCCTTCCGATCCAATTTCTTCCATTATTCATTGGACACTCTCGTTGGTTTAGTACCCGGATCTACCGCGATCCACTGATCTTTATCCACCAACAGATCCTCCATCTTGAGTTTCCACAACTCAAAACTTTGACCATTAAATTTATCGATCTTTATCTTTCCACTGCTCACCATCTTCTTTCACCACCAGAATCGATTCTGCAGATCTCCCACTGAATAGGGTTTACCACAGGCCTGAGCGAAACCCCTTAGTGACAAAGGCGTCCCCTTGAAGACAAAGCAACTCTTATACCAATGTAGGTTTTAACCCCATACAGAAATTACCTGCATACGAATTCTAAGAACAGAACATAAACAATGCGAGAGCATAATACATAAAACACATACATACAAAGATTTTCCCGTGGATCTCATAACCGAGACGACCATCTTTATTTTTCATTTTTGTTTATTTCAATGTTACAATACATATTTATACATGCCTAAGCATCCAATACCATGGACCAAAAACCATCGCGTCCAAAACCATGGACCAAAAACCATTTGCATTCTCTTTGGCCAGTGAAAACAAATAAAATATTTAAAGTGCAATGTGAAATAGGTTTCCAAGAGCAGGGTTAATCTCAGGTTTTATACCATAACATCAAATTTAGCTTACTCTATATTTACTTGAACTGTGATGCAATTCACATCCCAAAGATAGAGAATGCATTTGACTAGGACACATTCATCATTTCACATGTGTATATATATATATATATATATATATATGGAGCAAGAAATTCTTGTAATTAATAACTACAGGAATCTATAAGTCTTGTAAAGGGGATCAGATGTTTGGGTACTTTCTAGAAGGGGAAATTGAAGACGACCATTGAAATTTGATCAACTTGTGGAGGGACAACGGTTTCCATAGTATACCTTGAAGTGTCGATTTGATGAAAGAGTGGAATTTATATTTATGTTTTGCTGAATAGTCAAAACGTAGATAAGAATTACAATGAATGTTTGAATGTTTAATTTCCATTGTTGGATAGATTTGTAATGGGCTAATTGACATTGTGTATGGGAGACACCATTTTTGTTTTGAATGTTTTATGAGTTAACAAATCTTCATCTTTGATTTATGTTGAATTGTTTCATGAAATTTGTTTTCATGCCCATGCAGATTCCCAACTTTGTTGCAGGAACATGGGTGGAGCTTTACGGAATAGTTTTGCAAGCGGTTGGCCTAGGATCTCCCCTCTGATGGACCCAACTCTATAATTATCCTAAACACATAATAATTTTATTTCCAAAGTATAAAAAAACCTACATTTCCTACTTATTACTCTGCAAGTTGTTCAAGACTGCAACACTAAATTGAAGTAAATGTCGAGGTATAGATACTTCAAAATTCTAAAAATTTATATACCAAAACCAAATTTAAATCTTTCAAACTATATACTTTCCAATTTTAGATTAATAAATTATAATCGATAGATAATATAAAAATGAACTTCCATCAAGTGAACATTATTAATTTTATAAGTAGCGTTGAAATGTTGTAGGTGCTAAATATGCATCTTGTTTCACTGTTTTATATTTAGTTTTGTTCACTTTTATATTTTGGTTTTGTTTTGGAATTAGATGGTAGTAGGTAGGATATCCCACTCCTGCTATCTAACCGTGATAATGTTTCCGACTATTCTACTTCTTTCCTCTCTTAATTAGAGGTTGAAAGCAGTTTCATTGAAGTAAGGTGCTTTTTATTCATTCTGAGTGTCGTTACCATGTCCATGGTGTTTTTTTAAGAACCCATATTCCTTTTCTATTTCGATTTTAAAAGAGTGTTTTAATTGACCAACGAGCGCAATTTGTTTTATATTTTGGTTTTGTTTTGGAATTATAAGGTAAAATTTAGGGTCAGATGGTTATCTTTCATTATTTTTTGGTTTTGTTCTCTTTTATATTTTATTTTTTTGGAAATAGATGGTAAAATTTTGGATTAAATTGTTATCTTTCATTGTGCTTTTAATATATAAATAAATTCAAGATTCTAAAAAAAATTGGGCCATTTGGATATGTCATTTATATAACTCAAAACTCATTATTTTAATCATTTCTATTACATTTAAAAAATAAATTAACAAATATCTTAAAATTCCAAAACTCAGAAAAATTACCAAAAAAATATGCATCATCAAATTATTAACACCAATAATCAAGGAATGCATATTCACCCTTACAAAACATTCAATATTGCTTACCAAAATAAATATTTATGACCATGTCTACTCAAGTTTGTAAAACCGTCCAATGATCAATAACAATTTTGTTTACATTTATAATTCTCTCACAAAACATTCAATATTTCTTACCAAAATAAATATTTATGGCCATCCCTACTCATGTGTGTAAAATTTTCCAATGATCAATAACAATTTCGTATAAATTTATAATTCTACCTCTTAACTAACATGTATACAAACAAGGACTGCTTTATGTTTCACCCAAAATTAATGTTAGGGTTACTGGATCGTGATGTTGCAGCCATTCGGACATGGTAATGAAATCTTGGGAAGTAAACAGAGTCCACATGTGGCTCATGATTGTACACACTGGCTCTCTTGTGCTCTCAAGTGGGCAAAGAGGAAGTAAACAAAGTCTGCATATGGCTCATCACTATACACGATGTCCCTCTTGTGTTCTCAGTATGATTGACCTCTCAGACTGTTGTTCATTAGGTAGATTTATCCACCACTTGAACCTAAGTAACTAGCATTAGGGAGAGACTCTTTTCTCATAGATAGTTTGTTCCCGTGGGATGAATAGTCCTGTTGCTCTTTTGGCCAAGATGGAAAGGTTCCCGAGACTTCTATTCGTTTTCTAATTCTAGATAAAACACTCTTCCTATGTATTTCACGCGTCCAACTGAGTCATTTGATCAATATGATACTGTAATAACCAACAGGTATTCAGAAGTAAGACAATCTATGATTAATATGTAACCAAATATGTAACCTCACAGTAAATCTTACACCTTGCACGAGTCAAACTAGATAGCATTATTTCAAGGGTCAAACTAGGCTTCCACTAAAGAATAGCACATTACCCTTTAATAGTCAGTGATGTATCTCATATTTTTTTTTAATGTACATAGATAACATGTAATTATTATGTGTTAATGGAGAAATATTGATTTTCGGGGCTACAAGTTAATACCAACTTTAAATTATTAAGTTGGAACACAAGTTAATACCAACTTTAAATTACTAAAATGGATTACGAGTTAATATCAACTTTAAATTATTAAAAAAATTTTTTACATTCTCGTTTCAATATTTACCAACATTAAAAATTAAAAAAAAAATTACATTTTTGTTTTTGTTTTAGACCTGAAAGTTATTATATTCACTGAGAATTGTGGCCATCCTTGTATTTGATAGTTTACAAAATTTCTAGGGGAGAATTTTATTATTTATAGGAATTTTATAAAAAAATTTGAACTCAAAAAGTTTTATTCCTTCGGTATATTTTTGCACATTTAGAGACAATTGCTAATATAATACTTCGATGTCAATGCCTGAAAGAATCAAATAGTCTGCCATTTTTTAAGTCTTCATATCTCCCTAGGTACGCCGCAAATAATTGTATAATATAATAAATTCGACGTCAATTCCTGAAAGAATCAGACGACCTGCCAGTTTATGGTGAAAGGAAAAGAATTGTGTAAATGAAACGGTCTGTTTTGTATTTAAATCTATTTTAATTATCGATGAGTTAATGTAAAAAGAAATTATGAGCTGATATTATTTAAATTTTTTATTTTAAGATTTGGTCCAAATTTTATTTGGACCAATCTGAATAAAATTTCAACTTTTATATTGGGCAGTAGAATGAGCCTCTCCTCTCAAAGAAAGATTCGGATTATGAGAATAGATAAAAGTCTGAGATCTGTTATATACTTAATTGTGAAAGATTTGTGTTATGGGAATGACAACATGTCTCAAGACCGAGGTTCATCCTCCTAATTCGAGGGTTCATCCTTATTCCCAAAGCAGTGTTCATCCTTATATCTCCTAATTTGAGAGTTCATTCTTATCCCCATTTTAGGAGTATCTCCTTATTTGAGGGATGGCAAGAGCTAACCAACCTGCTATCGGGCCTTTAATGCATCGATATTAGGTCCACCATGCCCATGGCCATAACATACACCATGTCGGACATCCCAATTCTAGGTGAATTCCCGGTGACTCCACCTTTCCTATTCAACTATATTTTGTTTAATGCAGTTTAAGAACACTGGTGATAGTAGCATGCAGGTTAGTTGGAGGTGATGGAATGTACCATATGAGTGTGCTCAAAGATGATGGCATGCACCATACATCATAGTATGTTCATGTCACTCCATGTTTTGAAATTGTGCACGGGAGAACGAAATTCAAACTTGAAATATCTGGATGAAACCAATCGTATCTTCCTTCTCTTCAAAACCCCAAACATCTCTGCCAACCACTCTAGTCGTCGCTGGTAGAAGAAATCAAGGGACAGATGGAGTTTCTTGAGAGTCAGGCATCCCCCCAATTCACATGGAAGGCATGGCTGCATTTCGGGATCATGCGACACCCTTCCCCGCTCTAGAAAGGCCCTAGGCATACCACACACTCAGCTTTTCCGCACTTAGATGGGCACTCTTCTCCTTCTTCTTCTTCGAGGCACTATTGCCTTAATATCCTCCATTGTGCCGAATTCCCTCTACAAATTCTACAACAAAATACTTTTAATGTGATAATGCATAAGCATTCTTTTCCTCCTATAATCCCCACCATTTTTCAGATCATTTTTATAATATTTGGCAAAGTAATAATCTAGACATCGTATCCGTTGTGGATCTCTTCATTTCTGTCTTCATCAAGCTACGATTGGTTAGTTGTTCTAAATTTGACTTACAAAGAGAGTTTTGGTTGAATCATATGTCACGACATGAGATTTTGGTTGAAGAAAGATGCCTAATTCCTCTTTGATCTTGCAATAAGGATATTTTCGGTCGTTTCTCCTTTTATTATTCTGTTATTCTGCAATTGACCGATCAATTTCAACTCCCTGGAGTGGAACCATTGTTTTCCAACTCAAAACTACAATGGATGAAACGATTATGATCCTCTCTTTATCGTGAAAGCTTACGAATGAGATTTTGCTCTTAATTGTTGCAGTCAAATCTATCATGGCCATAATAGAGTTCTCATCTTTCTCTATCAATATTTACTCGTATTTAGCCGGAGCTTCTATGGTGGAACCATCTTTCGCTAGAAGTGAGTAATGATCCTCATTGCCACTCTATCATGCTAGCAAATGAAGGGAATTTGAGCGACTTTTGTTTTCCTAAAACATACCCCAACCAAAAACAAACAAACCAATGATAAATCAGAGCCGAGAAACAACCACATTTCAAAATTCAGAATTTTTTTCAGGGGTTCCTATGTTGGAATTTTTGGTTGCCACATTGAGGATAGTTGTTGCCCCCTTTCTCTCCATTACTCTAGTTGAACACGTTTTTCTATTTTGTAACCATTAACATGTTGGCTACACCAGTTGATATTCATGTTTGACATTCATCTTTTTTTACTAATCATGTTGATGAGTTGGTGACAGTGGAACCTCAATTTATAAATTATGTAAGAATTTTGTAGATGCATGATCTCATGAAATGTTTTTTCAGAAGAAAAATCATAATATATTATATAATATATATAAAGTAACAGATACATTTGACAGATAGACCTTCATAGGGGCTATTTTAACTGACTTAGGATTTCCAAAATTTGGCCAGCCCATTAAGCTGACAGAAGTAGCTGACAAGAAGCATGATAATCAGATGCATTTGTTGTCATAGGAGCATAAAGATTTCTCCAAAAAGAAAAATAGAATTCAGAAACTTGTTCTAGAGACTCCAAATCTGCTACAACCATAATCAACGCTGGAGGGAAGAAAAAGACCAAAATAGAAAGAGGAAGAAGCAAAATTACCAACAAAAAGATTTGAAATTAAGAGCCTGGTAAGGAAAAGTCCTGGATAAAGAACATTTACTTGCCATATTTTACCTTCATGTTCCATATACCTGGTTCCAAAAGAAGACCTTCCTTTGATAAGATATCTGCTTGTTGATTCTTGCTGATTCTGAGACCTGTAAATGTGCTGGATGGAGCATCCTTCCATTTTCCTGCAGAGGAACCTAATTCTGTCCAACCAACCTGCAAGTTGAGGGTTGCTAATGTGGTTCTTTCCTGCTACAAAATCAGTCATGACTTTTGAATCTCCATAAATTGGTAGACGCTGAATGTTAAAGAAAAGGCAAATGGATAAAAGGCCTGCAAGAGCCATCGCCTCTGCTTTACTATTCGTGCCCTTTCCTACATTCCAGGCAATGAGATATTGATCGTTTTCATTCATGATAATGTGGATGCCACAGCCACATGAGTCATTTTGGGCAGCACCATCGAAATACGCTCTCGGGAGAGTTGTTTGAGCATGCTCCTTTTGATTACACTTTTTTTGCTTTTGTGGTTTTTCTGGTAAGGAATCATAAAGAGCAGTAATGTTTTGTAAAGTTCCCATAAAAGGCTCCCTACTATTCTCAAAAATAATTTTGTTTCTCCATTTCCATATACACCATAGAGAAATAATAACAAGAGGCCTCCAAAATTCCTTTTGCCCACTCCACCATAGGAAAGCTTCTTTAGAAGAAGCATGAGAGATGAGAGGAAATTTATATAGCTTTTTTTTTCCATAGATGCTGAGTTACACTGCAATTGAAGAACATGTGGAAATTGCTTTCTTCATCAGACTTACATATTAAATAGAGTCCCGGACCATACCATTGTCTCTTTTTCAGATTCTCCCATGTTAAATTTTTATTGTGGAAGACCAGCCAGGAGAAGAAAATCGCCTTGGAAGGACAACCCGATTTCCAAAAGGCTGGAGGGAAAATCGGATTTGGGGGAGCATTTTTTAACCCAATCATATTTTGATATATGTCCTTTACGCGAATCAAAGAGGTTCCTTTTAAGTCCTTCCAGATAAGAACATCAACATCCATCGATCAGAATATGCCACAGTTCCTCAAAAGAGTTCTGAGATTTCTCCATTGTCGAGCTAGATGATCCGACATCCCCATACTATCCGCCTCTTTCCAAAGAGGGAAAGGGCCCTGCCATTCATATATCAGCTTGTCCCAAGTGAAAATTCCTTTTCTATGAAAAAAATTAGAAGAGAAACTGGCAGAACGATTTCCTCCTGCCCACCCAGGAAAGAATCAATCCCAATGAGAATCCGGCTACCAGATTGAAAACTCCAAGTTAAGTTTCTTAAGAAAAACTTTTCAACCTTTCGGAAACTCAGCCATATTGCTGACCCATAATTGGATCCGATTCTTCCCAACCTGAACTAGTAAGAGATATCTTTCCTTCCCATATATTTCTTTTTTATTGTATTGCACTAGGGAATCTCTCCATAAATCCCTCTCCATAGTGATTTGCATAACAACGCTTTACCAAAACTTCGCAGATCCAACAGGCCCCATCCACCTAAATTCTTCGGCCATGAGATATCAGACAACTTAGATAGATGGAATTTTATTTTTTTCTAGTAGGCCTCCCCATATGAAGTTGGCAGTTAATTTGTTCATCTTCTTGATAATGCTTGCGGGAAGAAAAAATAAATGGGCCCAATAAACAGCTAGTTGAGTAAGAATTGACTGAGATAAACAATTCTTCCAGCCAGTGATAGGCATTTAAATTTCCATAATGATATATTTTTGTAGTACCTATCTATTAACCATTGCCAGTCCAGTTTTGAATAACCCTTTGCTTTTAGCTGGAATCCTAAATATTTTATTCCATGCTTTATGGACCGCGTCTCTATTCCAAATAGAGTAGATAACCAATTTACTAAATCCATGCTGACATCATTATGACTTGTGTTCATTAATTTGCATCCCTGTGGCCTTTTGGAAACATCCTAAGATGTCATATAAGCATGTCCAGGTGAGTCTGCATAACATTGCAAAAATGAGTATATCAGCCACAAAAAGGTTGTGAGAGATATAATTGTTTCTACAGATCTTCAGACGCTGACATCTTTTGTCACTGACTGCCCTGTTTATGTGAAGACTAAGAGCATTCATTTATGTGAAGACTAAGAGCATTCATTGCCAATATAAATAGTAAAGGAGATATTGGGAAGCCTTGACACAACTCTCTTTCAGCGTGAAAATAAGAGGATGGGATTCCATTTATTATGACTGCATAGTTCACCCTCTCAACACATGCCATGATCCACTCTATTATATTCGCTTTCAAACCAATCTTTGCAAGTAAACATCTAATGAATTCCCAATCCAGGCAATCGTATGCCTTTCGTAGATCAATTTTAAGGATAACTGCTTCACTTTTAAATGCATGGAAAACAAGCTTTCTTGTGTGCTTGCAATAGCGTCCAAGATATTTCTTCCTTTTAGAAATCCATGTTGATCCTTTGTTATAAAATTTGATAAAGTTACCTTTATTCTTTTGGCAATAAATTTCGAGATGATTTTAAAAGAAATGTTACAGAGGGATATTGGCCTGAAATCTTGAAAAGATTCCGCTTTCCCTTTTTTTGGGATTAGAGCAATTAGAGTTGAGGAGATTTTCTAGTGAATGCTTCCTGATATCCTGGTACCTTGTACCATCCTTAGCAAATCATGTTTTATTAGATCAAAGAAGTGAATGAAAAACTCAATCGACTAGCCATCTGGGCTTGGTGATTTATCCCTCTTGAAAGATTTGATTGTTTCTAAAAGTTCTTCCTCCGTAATTGGCTGAAAGAGATGCTCATTTTTTTCATCATCAAAAATCTTTGGAAATAAGTCAATGCCCCATAAAATGTCCTGAAATTTGCATTCCTCTGTTCTCTTATATTGATTTTGAAAATATTTTACAGCCCCATTTGAAATGTCTTGTTACGAGCTTAGATGCCCCCCTTTACCATCACTAATCTTCCAAATTGAGTTTTTTTCACGTCTTGAGCTTGCAAACCTGTGAAAAAATTTTGTATTCTTGTCCCCTTCCTTTAACCAGATGGCCCTGCTCTTTAATCTCCAAAGTGCTTCCTCCTGCTCTTGGATTTTTTTTTTTTGTCTTTTAAGCTCACGTATGTGGCATCTTGTATTAAAGGGAAGTAAATGTGTAGCTATCTCTTTAGAAATGATGTCCAGCTCCTTTTGAATTTCTCTAAGATTAATTCTATTTTGAATCTTTTTATTGATCTGCCATTCTTTGACAACCTTTTGCATGTGAGACAGTTTTTCCCTGAATGCCAAAAAAAGGGGTCTATTCCCTGCTGCAGACAACTCCATCCAAGTTATTTTCACAACATCATTGAACTCTGATTCTTCTAGCCAAGATCTATTAAATTTGAAATAGTACCCCTTCCTAAAAGCCTTTTCTCTCCAGCTTAATAGAATCGGCCTATGGTCTCAGATAAACACATTTCCAATTAATGAGAATGGCATGCCCAATTTATCTATTATGCTGACATGTATAATGAACCTGTCAAGTCTTTTTGCTATGTATGCCCCTTCAATCCTTCCATTGTCCCATGTCGGGAGCATTTTGGGAGGTCTTATATCAACAAGATTCCTGTGTAATAATTCAAATCTTATACGATCTGCTAGAGGATATTTTTTCCTGTTGATTCCCCAACATTCATCAGCATTTAAAGTAGCATTTAGATCTCCTGCAATCATCAGAAACTCAATTTCTAAAATTTTTGATGCAAAAAGTTATTCCCAAAATGGAATTCTGTTTTTATAAGGAGCATAGATGTTTATAATGTTGATTGGACAATTTTTCCCACTAATTTGTGTTGATATGAGCATGCCCGCAAAACATCTGTAGGCTTTTGCTCTGATCCAATCCGGATTCCATAAAACCACCAAGCCTCCCGAGAGGCCATTTGCATTCAAAACAAACATATGCCAAGAGGGGAACATTTTCTTGTTGAGCGACGAGTGTTTTGTTCATTCCTATTCAATAGACATTCCACCGTGCATATCAATGGGTTTTCTGATCTTTCAACAGACGTTCCACCATGCATATCAATAGGTTTCTGATCTTTCTCTTTATTTTATTCTTCAACTGAAACCCATGCCCAATTCTAACCGTTAATACACTTGGCACTTGTAGCCACATCAAATCGGATGTTTCGTACACATGAAACTTCCCATGAATAGATCAGCGTTAAAATATAATGTCATCACCATCCTGTTTGAGCCATTTTAGAAAGAAAAAAACCTCTTCGTCGAGTCGCAACACAGGCTTGCTTAACACTCTGGAAACCACAATTTGCAAATCAGGAAAATCACATTCATATCAACATGCATCGACAAGAATGTCAATGTCAATGTGTGATTATTCTAATTGCTTTTTAAACACTAGACCCACCATCAATCTCACTTTTCCTTGATTTGTAAGCTGGTTATTATCTTGCAGTATCGAATCCGCCAAACGATGAGCAATCTTCCAATCAGAAAACACTGAAACATTCGATCAGAAACCTTGATTTGAAATCATGATATGAGGGCACACGATCCACGGAAACCATAGAATTTGAACAGCATCCTCAAACCCTTGACCTATTTCAAGAGAAATGGCTTAGATCTGCACTACTTGCTTTATCAGTAAAAAATCACTAGTATTCGACACAACTTACATCACAGGAAAACTGCAAATAGAAGCTAATCACACAACACTATTTCATGCAGGAAACTATCTACTCTCACACGTTTTACACTAAACATATGTACGGAGGATGTAATTTGATGTAATTTTACAAAATTGTCATGATCACAGCGAGAGAGTCACGATTGAACCGACTCCGATATCATGTTAGAAATACTGATGCCATGTTGAACCCACTCTGATATCATGTTAGAAAGACTCTGATACCATGTTAGAAAGAGAGTCTTACTCTGATATCATGTTAGAAAGACTCTGATACCATGTTAGAAAGAGAAAGTTCCTGGGAACTTACTCTGATATCATAATGTTAGAAAGAGAGACACTAGGAACTTACTCTGATATCATCTTAGAAAAAAGAGAGATCAATAGATTATATATACAACACCAAATTATTTTTGATATCACTATTCATCACAATAGTTACAATATATAAGACATAGAATTATGATTTCCATGACTACAACTCATACATAAGAAACAACTTCTAGATTGACCTTTAAAAACTTTCAATATCAATAACAATTCATGAAACATAGATTTATGACTTCCATGACTACAACTCATACATAAAAAAACAACAACTTCTAGATTAACCTTTAAAAACTTTCGATATAAATAACCATTCATGAAACATTACTTCCAATACATAGTAATACATACCTTAGCTAGAGTCGTTGCACTATCCACCGAAATAGAAGTGGTATGCCAGAGCACAAAAGCCCCGCTATCGATCAATCGGTCGGGGATCATCATTTCACTTATTCCGCCGTGATTTCCAAGCCTCAAAGATCTACAAAATGGTGGAAGTAGACACTTGGATTTGTTATCTATGGTTCCAAACATAATACTTCTAAAGTTTGGGAGGTCTTGAATTAATAATGGGGTCATTCAGTTGGGAGAAATGAGTGTTGTAGCTATCACACAAGCCTTGCAATCAAAGGAATTCTTGAATCAAATAACTCATTAGTAAATACCAGCGTTCAAATGAATCAAATTTGTCTTAAACCCAAGATATCCCATTTACAAAAGTAAATTTGTAAATAAAAATGGAGCAGAACTAAAATATGGCATTAATATACCAATAAAAGAGTCAAAATATTATACAATATGGCATTAATATACCAATAAAAAAATCAAGTTTTATTAGTACAACCAGTTGAAGATGGACATTGTTAGCACTACTAGTATCACTGGTTGAGGATGGGCATCCTTAGCAAGGTGACCTAAGGTCAAACCTCACAGAAGTGGTTGTGCCCTATGCTAGAGGGAGGAGACGTGCTAAAAAAATCCAGTTAGCTTAACATTGGGTGGCCCTAAGTGAATTTGATAGTTTAGATGAAAGATGTGTCAAGACTCTGAATCGCCTTAAGCTGGGGTGGCTAAGTGGCCCAAGCCAAGCGCGGACCCCAAATAACTTTGATAGATTAGATGATGGGTGGCCCAAGACCTCGAGTCAGCATCATTGTCGAGGGCGAGTCAGGCTCCCATGACACATGAGAGTTCGTCACAGGGACGTGCGCCCATATTGCAATCAACGTTGAGAGTTAGTCATGGGGACGTGTACCTATATTGCAATCAGCGTCAAGAATAAAAGACATTGGAGCGTGCGCACCGTAACGGCAAGTGCCTGCCCGACTCGTGGGCAAAAATGCATGTAGCGATTCGGTTATCCAAGGGAAATCCTCAAATTACCTAGTGATCCTTAAAACTGAAAGAAAATCTGGAAATTACTTGGTGATTTTTATCACTGGTTATCTGCAAATACAGGTTGACTTATTGACTTATCATGGGTATACAAATGTAGGTTGACTTATTGACTTATCACGAATATGCAAGGAAAATCCATTGAAATCACGGGTATCCAAGGAAAATCCTAGAATTACATGGTGATCCTTAAGGAGGAGGGGTGATCCCTAAAGAGTAGGATTTCACTTCACTTAAAGAGGGGGTGATCTCTAAAGAGTAAGATTTCATTTCACTTAAGGAGGAGGGGTGATCAATAAAGAGTATGACTTCATTCCTACCAAGGGTGATGTGATCCCTGAGGAGCGGGATTTCACTTAAGGAGGGGGTGGTCCCTAAAGAGTAGGATTTCATTTCACTGAAGGAGGAGGGGTGATCAATAAAGAGTATGATTTCACTCCTACCAAGAAGGAGGGGTGATCAATAAAGAGTATGATTTCACTCCTACCAAGGGTGATGTGATCCTTGAGGAGCAGGATTTCACTTAAGGAGGGGGTGATCCCTAAAGAGTAGGATTTCATTTCACTTAAGGAGGAGGGATGATCAATAAAGAGTATGATTTCACTCCTACCAAGAAGGAGGGGTGATCAATAAAGAGTATGATTTCACTCCTACCAAGGGTGATGTGATCCCTAAGGAGCAGGATTTCAAATGCAAGTTGACCGGCTAGCAAATGCAGGTTGACTTATTGACTTATCATGGGTATCGAAGGAAAATCCATGTAAATCACAGGTATCCAAAGAAAATCTTGAAATTACATGGTGATCCTTAAGGAGGAGGGGTGATCCCTAAAGAGTAGGATGGAGGGGTTCCCTAAAGAGTAAGATTTCACTTCACTTAAAGAGTAGGATTTCACTTCACTTAAGGAGGGGTGATCCCTAAAGATTAGGATTTCATTTCACTTAAGGAGGAGGGGTTGTCACGACCGCTGAAGCCTTGATAGTCTTTCAACCGAGCTTTCGGTGTGCGGCATGACCAAACACTTTCTTTTCACCAATACTTATGTTCGTGGACTATGCCTAACCACTTATCCTACTTAGTTTGTGTTTCTCAACCAAGTAATTATTAATATTCATTTATACTAATGAACACCCATACACATTCATTATCAACAGTAATTATACATGAAGAACACAATTGCACAATATAAAGGGAGGGGCAACTCCCTGAACAATGAGTCAGCCCAATAATATATTATACAGTCTTTTAAAAAGTTACAATGTTTTACAAGTATACTTGGAAACTCCAAGTTCCATACTTAGCCAATTTTACAACCTTGTCACACCACCATGTGACAACCAAGATTTCCTTGCCCAAGGCGGGCGGGTGTGCCCTCACACGAGCTGCCTTCCGCAGTTCACAACCGAACTTTGTCTTCGTGCACGACGGGCGGGTGACTCCACCAAGTCACCAAGACATCTTTCATTTACCTCCGCACGGTGGGCGAGCGACCTCACCCAAGTCCCCTTCTCCACCTTCGTGTTTGTCTTCACACGACGGGCAGGCGCTCACCCGAGCTACCCAAGAACCTGTGCCAAGTCGTCGCACAAATCGAGCGCCCACACCTTCGTTCAACCGTCAGGCGCTCCTTCACACAACCGGGCGCCCACGCCTTCACCCATGCATGCCCTACTCTTGGACCAGTAGGTGCTCCTTGCCCTACGCCTTGTTCACCCGATAAACCTGTGCGTTCAACTCATGTAACCTCGCCCAAGACTTGGGCGCATCCGGCTGCACTAAACCTGCACCTCATATCTCTTGAACTGCGCCTTCCTCTTATTTGAATCATCCACGCGTCGTTTACTTATACGAGTGGGAGGGCGAGTTAGGCTACCCAGTCGACTCGTCCTCCACGCTATGACATGCCCCTACTTCATCGCAAATACATGTCAGCTTGCTCAAATCCGTAGGTCGGCCCGTGGGCAATCCTCCACGCTCCCACGCCTATAAACACTTCGCTCTATCCTTCTACGCACTTGCATTTTTACATGACTCATCGCGTGCTGGTCGTAGAGCTGTTCATTCAAGTTTCCAACCGCTCGTCCTTCGTCCGAACGCGGTCGCACTTCGGGTGGAACCGCAGGTATTTACATCCTCCTCCACCTGAAGTCGTTGTCGTCCTCAACAACATACCATCCTGGTAGCCATCCACCAAAATCATCATCAATATCTGTCTCATCCTTGGTCCATGATGTCAACTCCTCCACATACTGCAAACATCCTCGCAACATATGTAGAACTCCCATCTCCATCATGTGTCATCCCATCCTGTGAATTGTCCTCCTTGTCTGCCTAATGCCAACATCTCTTCGTGCACTTCCGGACCCCATGTTTGAACTAGTTGGGTAGCTAATCCAACTGTCACGCTCAAGCCATGAGAGTGAACATCCTTATGCCTTCACCAGTCTATCTCGGATTCTGCCACATCCTGGACTCACCAAGAATCTCACCATGTTCAGGTCCATGGAAACTTCGTCCCATCTGCAACATGTCATGATGCTTGATGCCAAGCCATCCCTGCATCATCTGTCATACTTGCTCAACCTACTTTAAGGACTCACTGCCATGAGTAGCGAACAATGAGCCCCATCTTATTTCCCATCTAAGAAGATGTGGAGGGAGTAGAGCCTGAAGGCTCACCCTCACTAATCAACTCAATCCATCTGTCAGGAATTTCTATCTCCATCCTTTGTAGATAAGTGACCCGATCCTCCCCCTGGACATTCGGCCTCACATATGCCTCATCATCATCATCATCATCCTCAACCACTTCTAGCCTTCTTGACACATCCAAGATGCTATCAGAAAGAGTCCTGATGACCAATGACTGCTCGGTAAGCTTTGTCTCAACCATAGACAACCGCTTACTCATATCTTCCATTCGCTTCTCATCCTCCATTTGCATTACTGCCAACTTACAATCAGGCTTTGTCACTCCAATGGTTGGTACACCAATGGGTACATCCTCCCTTCCATCGTAAATGTACAGCCTCTTCAAACGTGGAACAATCATAGCATCAAATTGTTTCAATAATTCCATTCCCAGCACAGCTTCATAGTCATCTATCCGCACTTAGTGAAGTCAAGCTTCCCTGTCCACTCACCTAGTGTTGTGTCCACCTTTTCAACTACACCAAGAACACAATTAGGAGGAGAATTGACTGTCTTCATTTGTGCCTTCACAGGTACAAATTTCAACCCGATTCTTCTTGCAGTATCTTCTCCCATGAAGTTGTGAGTAGCCCCACTATCCACCATAGTGAGTATATCAGCACCCTCAACCTTCATCTGAACATACTCCAACTTGTTCCTCTCAGGATCCCTCCGAGAGATCACCTATGTAGCAGCAACGCCACCAAGTATCTGCATCATCCCCACATAAGCTTCTTCACTCTTCGCATTAGATTGTGCAATCACAGCCACTTTCGGTCTAGAAGGACAATTCTTAACCATATGTGGTTCAACACATATCCAACACTTCAAGGCTTTCTTCATCTTCGACTTATCATCCGATTTCGAAGCATCATCCTTCTTCTTTTCTTTCGGCTTATCAGACTTCTTCTTCCTATCATCAGAAGTCTCATCGTAATGCTCCACCAACCTGTCCACAGTAACAAAAGCTTCCTCAAGTGTTCTAATCCTCTGCCTCTTCACTTCATTGCATGCCCAAGGCTTCAATCCAATAATGAAGTTGAACACCTTGTCCCTCTCCGCCATGTCAGGAAGTTCCAGAACCACACTTACAAATTCCCGCTGATATGTCTGAAGGTTCCCTGTCTGCTTTATGAACTTTATCTTCATCCTTGCTTCCCACGTTTCATCTTAAGGACTGAAATGGGTCTGCAAAGCTTTCTTCATCTCATCCCACGAAGTAATGTCACCAACACTGCCATTAGCAATCTGATCCATCCTTCTTCACCACCACATCTTAGCATCCTTTGTCAAGAACTGAGCAGTTACCTTCACTTTCGTCTCATCATCAGATAGACCCAATCGTTCCAAGTATTGCTCCATGTCCCATAGAAAGTTTCCAAGAGTCTTCACACTCCTTGTACCATCATAAGATTTCGGTTCCTTGACTTTCACACGAGGCACTCCACCTCAATTATGCCTCATGACCTTCTTCAACACCGCAATCTCATCTCTAGCTTCATCAAGAGATTTCTGCAATTCCATGATATCTGCCAAGCCTCAATCTCTTGCCTCTTCAATCTCCTTGACTCTTACTTCAAGTTGTGTACACAAAAGATTAGTGTATCCGTGTTGAGTCTGAAGTTCCTCAAGCTCTTCCCTCATCTTCAATTTGGCCTCTTGATCTCTCTCGACCAAGTCCATCTTCTTAGTCCAGTAAATCTCTAAGTCCTCCATCTTCTCCAACACTTTTTCAATGAATGCCATAGTAGCATCCTTCGCATCGTGACTAGACCCAACCTGAGATTCAACTGCCATTGCTAATAGCTTCCTTCTTCTTTGCAATCTAGTTTCGACCATCCAACAACTTCACCAAGTTGCCTGCAACCTGAACCAACCCTTCTTCCACTTGTATGTGAAACAACTTCCTTCACCTGCAAATACCTGCTTCACTGTCTTCAATTTCCAAGCTTCTTCAACCCTGAATTAGCTTCAACCAACTCCAATCGAGCTCTGATACCACCTGTCACGATAGTGCAGTGGGATCAACACTTCATCGTCAACCCGGTCATCAGCCTGCTCTGATACCACCTTCACTTCAATGGAGGTGTGTAGCAGCTTCAACCTTTAATGCCCAAATCAGCTGCTATGATACCACCTGTCACGACCACCGAAGCCTCGCTAGTCTTTCAACCAAGCTTTCGGTGTGCAGCACCAACGAACACTTTCTTTTCACCAATACGTATGTTCGTGGACTATGCCTAACCACGTATCCTACTTAGTTTATGTTTCTCAACCAAGTAATTATTAATGTTCCTTTATACCAATTAACACCCATACACATTCATTATCAACAGCAATTAAACATGAAAAACGCAATTGCACAGTATAAAGGGAGGGGCAACTCCTTGAACAATGAATCTGCCCAATAATATATTATACAATCTTTTACAAAGTTACAATGCTTTACAAGTATACTTGGAAACCCCAAGTTTCATACTTAGCCAATTTTACAACTTTTTCACACCACTGTGTGACAACCAAGATTTCCTTGCCCAAGGTGGGCGGGCGCGCCCTCACACACGCTGCCTTCTGCACTTCACAACCGAACCTTGTCTTCGTGCACGACGAGCAGGTGACTCCACCAAGTCACCAAGACACCCTTCGTTTACCTCTGCACGGTGGGTGGGCGACCTCACCCAAGTCCCCTTCTCCACCTCTATGTTTGTCTTCACACGATAGGCGGACGCTCACCCGAGCTACCCAAAAACACGTGCCAAGTCATCACACAATCCGGGCGCCCACACCCTCGTTTAACCGTCGGGCGCTCCTTCGCACAACCGGGCGCCCACACCTTCACCGGTGCATGCCCTACTCTTTGACCGGTAGGCGCTCCTTGCCCTACTACTCTTTGACTGGTAGGCGCTCCTCGCCCTACGCCTTGTTCACCTGATACACCCATGTGTTCAACCCGTGTAACCTCACCCAAGACTTGGGCGCATCTGGCTGCACTAAACCTGCACCTCGTATCTCTTGAACTACGCCTTCTTCTTATTCAAAGTCGAAGATGTGATGATCGAATGTCATCCACGCGTCGTTTACTTATAGGAGTGGCAGGGCGAGTTAGGCTACCCAGCCGACTCATCCTCCCCACTATGACATGCCCCTACTTCATCGCAAATACATGTCGGCTTGCTCAAATCCATAGGTTGGCCTGTGGGCAATCCTCTACGCTTCCACGCCTATAAACACTTCGCTCTATCCTTCTACGCACTTGCATTTTTACATAACTCCTCACGCGTTGGTTGTAGAGCTGTTCATTCAAGTTTCCAACCACTCGTCCTTCGTCCGAACGCAGTTGCACTTCGGGTAGAACCGCAGGTCCTTACAGGGGTGATCACTAGAGAGTATGATTTCACTTCACTTAAGGAGGAGGGGTGATCAATAAAGAGTATGATTTCACTCCTACCAAGGAGGGGTGATCAATAAAGAGTATGATTCCATCACTAAGGAGAAGGGGTGATCCCTAAAGAGTAGGATTTTTTCACTTCACTTAAAGAGTATGATTCCGCTTCACTTAAGGAGGGGTGATCCCTAAAGAGTAGGATTTTTTCACTTCACTTAAAGAGTAGGATTTCACTTCACTTAAGGAGGGGTGATCCCTAAAGAGTAGGATTTCACTTCACTTAAGGAGGAGGTGTGATCAATAAAGAGTATGATTTCACTCCTACCAAAAAGGAGGGGGTGATCAATGATCACTAAATAAAGAGTATGATTTCACTCCTACCAAGGGTAGGGTGATCCTTGGTAGGATGATGTGATCTTAAAGGTGATGTGATCCGTGACGTGATCACTAAAGAGTAGGATTTCACACCTACCAGATATATATGGTGGTCTTACCCGAAGGGCAAGTGATTTCACACCTACTAGATATATCTGGTGGTCTTACCCGGAGGGCAAGTGATTCTACAGGGGTCTATTTTTTGTCAAAAAAGAGCGTAGGGTGGGTACATAAAAAGTTTAAAAACTACTATAAAAACCCATAATAAAAGACTTATTTCATTGATATTACTAGGTATATTTGGGCATATGGAGGATTTCACACCTACCACATATATTTTGCTCCTTTAACTCCAACCTTCCTTGATTCTTTTTCAAAAAGTTGACTATCTGGGTCACATTTCGCATTTAGGATTTCACACCTCACATTTCACATTTAGGATTTCACACCTACTAGGTATATTTGGGCATATGGAGGATTTCACACCTACCAAATATATTTTGGCATATGGAGGATTTCACACCTACCAAATATATTTTGGTCGATTTCACACCTACTAAATATATTTTGGCATATGGAGGATTTCACACCTACCAAATATGTTTTGGTCCATCTGGGTCTTGGGGATGGATTTGGATCTAGAAATAAAGGTAAAAGAGGAAATAAGAATGAAAAAAACAAGATGCATATGGAGGATTTCACACCTACTAAATATATTTTGGTCCATCTGAGTCTTGGGGATGCATTTGGATCTAGAAATAAAGGTAAAAGATCCTTAGATTCTTTTTCAAAAAGTTGACTATCTGGGTCACATTTAGCATTTAGGATTTCACACCTCACATTTCGCATTTAGGATTTCACACCTACTAGGTATATGTGGGCATATGGAGGATTTCACACCTACCAAATATATTTTGGCATATGGAGGATTTCACACCTACCAAATATGTTTGGCATATGGAGGATTTCACACCTACCAAATATATTTTGGTCGATTTCACACCTACCAAATATATTTTGGCATATGGAGGATTTCACACCTACCAAATATGTTTTGGTCCATCTGGGTCTTGGGGATGGATTTGGATCCAGAAATAAAGGTAAAAGAGGAAATAAGAAGAAAAAAAAAAGATGCATATGGAGGATTTCACACCTACCAAATATATTTTGGTCCATCTGAGTCTTGGGGATGTATTTGGATCTAGAAATAAAGGTAAAAAGGTATATATTTTGGTCCATCTGAGTCTTGGGGATGCATTTGGATCTAGAAATAAAGGTAAAAAGGTAAAAGATCGATCTGGGTCTTGGGGATGGATTTGGATCTAGAAATAAAGGTAAAAGAAGAAATAAGAAGAAAAATTAAAAGGTAAAAGATCCATCTAGGTCTTGGGGATGGATTTGGATCTAGAAATAAAGGTAAAAGAGGAAATAAGAAGAAAAAAACAAGATGCATATGGAGGAATAAGAAGAAAAAAACAAGATGCATATGGAGGATTTCACACTACCAAATATATTTTGGTCCATCTGAGTCTTGGGGATGGATTTGGATCTAGAAATAAAGGTAAAAGAGGAAATAAGATGAAAAAAACAAGATGCATTTGGATCTAGAAATAAAGGTAAAGAAAAAAACAAGATGCATATGGAGGCTTTCACACTACCAAATATATTTTGGTCCATCTGAGTCCTGGGGATGGATTTTGGGGATGGATTTGGATCTAGAAATAAAGGTAAAAGAGGAAATAAGAAGAAAAAAACAGAAGAAATAAGAAGGAAAAACAAGATGCATTTGGATCTAGAAATAAAGGTAAAAGAGGAAATAAGAAGAAGGGGAAAAAAAAAAAAAAACCTTTAAAAGCTCTTTGAAAGCATACTCCAGGCAAAAAGTAATTCGAAGGCATACACCAGCGTCAGTTTGAAGGAGTGGTCCAAGCCCAATTGGTAGATTTAATTAACCTAACCTATCATGAAAACATTGTTTTAGACTTTGTAAATTGCAAGAAATAATTCTACGCATAAAACGCAAATTGTACTTTGTAGACTTCGTAAATTGCAAGAAATAATTCTACGCATCGTAAATTGCAAGAAATAATTCTACGCAGAAAACGCAAATTGCACTTTGTAGACTTTGTTTTAGACTTTGCAAATTACCCGAAAGAATTCTACACAGAAAACGCAAATTGCAAACAGCTAGAAGAACGCGATATCTGCATAATTCCCACGTTAAACTTTCTGGATGGAGACACTTCAGAAATTCAAATCTCCAGTTATCAAATATGACAAGTATCATCGTGTAGAGACACAGACTATCGTCTTCAGAGTCTCAAATTCCGATTCTACTACTTGTAATTATTATACAAAGTATCAAATATCAAATATTTATTACAACATTCTTGCCTTCACAAGGCAAGCCTAGCCAGGCCAAAGTAGAAAAAATATAGGCTCAGCATGGCACAATAGTCGTCCTCACTTCTTTTATTTGCCCTGGCTGCCCACAAAGGGGCTTTTCACAGCGTCCACAACACCCTGTGTAGCACCCATCACCGTGCCCCCCGCCTGCATTGACATTTGACATGCTCCAGATTACTCAACAAATTTCGATACATTCAAAACCAAAACCAAAACCAAAATGGACTTTCAAATTTTATACTTAATCGGCTTAATCTACTCTTAACAAACCTGTTGCAAGAAAGAACCAGTTTGTTCCTTCCCCTGTTGGGCTGTACCCGTGGCCGACTGACCCATCCCCTTGGTTGCGTCCATGGCTGACTGACCCATTCCCTTGGTCGCGTCCATGGCGGACTGACCCATTCCCCAGGCTGACTGGCCCATTCCCTTGGTCGCGTCCATGGCCGACTGACCCGTTCCCTTGGTCGTGGTCGACTGACCCGTTCCCTTGGTCGCGTCCATGGCGGACTGACCCACTCCCTTGGTCGCGTCAATGGCCGATTGACCCGTTCCCTTGGTCTCTTTGGTTGCCTGAGAAGCCTTCGCCATTGCCGTGTCTTCTATTCCCTTCACATTACAAAATATACAATAATACCACCAACACCACAATAATATCAACTTTTTCATGCTAGTTACTTTAGAGAATGACAATACAAATAAATAGTGAGCAGAGAAAATGTTACTTGAGCTGCGTGTTGAGCTTGTGCAGCCTTTTCCTGGCCATATTTCTTGTACTGATCTGCCATCTTGATGAGAACTAGAATAGATTGGCCGACCTCTTCAACTTTAAAGCACCTCTGCAATGCTATAATATGGTAATGCTGAGATTGAGTTGAAAACAATGGAGAACAGATACCTTATAAATAGCAGTGGGCGGACCGCTTGAGATTGATTGACACTTTCCCTTACGTGACACCGCGCTGGACAGATGTCCCATACCGATAGACTCAGATACGGAGAGGCGTGCTCCCTACGTTTCCCTGATTTATTTCCGGTAATACAAAGGGTTTTTTGGTTAAAGGTGGTTTGAATAGTAGTTTGTTCAAATTATGTCCACATGAAATGAGTGGAATAGATATGAGGAAAAAGGAGATTGAACCCAATCTATCACAAGAGATAGATAGGTATTTATGTGAATAATTTTTATTTTAATTTATTTTTATTTTTTATTCTTTAAAATAATTTTTGGGAGTTGTTTTTACTATGATTTTTTAAAATAATTTTTGAGAGTTGTTTTTACTATGATTTTTTAAAGGTTTGTCTAATTTCTTTAAAATCTGGTAATAATTCATTGAAATCACAAGTTTAGAAGTGCGCTAAAGGTTTTTAGTGTGTTGAATCCATATATACAATTAAAAAACTAGTTTAAATAGCACAAATCCAAATTTCACCACAAATCAAGGACCAAAAACTCCAAAAATTATAATCTTGCAATAATTCATTGAAATCACAAGTTTGATGGGTAACCCCTGCACAATAGAAGTGCCCTAGAGGTTTTCAGTGTGTTGAATCCATATATACAATTAAAAAACTAGTTTAAATAGCACAAATCCAAATTTCACCACAAATCAAGGACCAAAAACTCCAAAAAATAATTTTTGTGTCTAGTACAGACATGTGTGATATAGAGAGTGGATAAATATCTCAAGTTTTGTAATGTCATTTTGTATTATTATCTCATTGAAATAAAATTACTATTTTTATGAAGAAAAAGAAGAAGTAGATAGACATAGAGAGTAGAGAAACATCTCAAGTTTTTTGGTCTCCGCTAGGAAATGCATAGACAAAATCTCATCAAATAAAATTGTTTTTTTGTGAGGAAAAAAATAGATAAATAGATATTCATGTGAATAGCTTTTTTGTTTTGTTTTTCCAACATAATTGTAAGTAGGGTAAGTTGTTATATATATATATATCCTTCATTGTTTATATATATATATATATGATAGAGTAAGTTTTTTTTCATTTGTAAATAGAGTATGATATTCAATCAATGAAGGATATATATAGGAAAGAGATACCTAATTAATTATGTGATTTTTTTTCATATTCCATCTTCTATCTTATAAGATAATCTCTATTCACCTTCTATCTCGTAGGCGAAAGAAATACATTTTTCAAGATAAAGATATGCTTCAAGATATATAACACTTATAATTACAAGCGTAACATCTCCATCTTTTAAAACACCTCTCTCTCATGAGGAGTGCGAAGTACTTTGGCGATGGGAATATAACTTATCGATAAAGAACTATAACCATTACACCTCTTTCTCATTCATGAAGGGGTACTAAAATGTTTCACTAAGGGAATATAACATGGAATTGAACCATTACCATATGATGGAGTAGTTGTCTTTTATGGAGGAGTTGCTTTTTGTTTTTATTTTTTGTTTTTAATTGAAGTGATTAGGAATATGTTGATGATGTTGGACCCACCAACATTCAGGAGATCTCCCGATATGGAATCCCAACTAGACCTCACACTGTTTGGTGTAGGAGTCACATCCAGTATGATGGTCTGGTTGCCATTATCTTAAAGGTTTTCCTTAGTTCTTTCTTGTCAGCACATGAGAGTGGTTTTCTTTGTCTTCGAACAACAAGGTTCGCGTGCCTGGTGAGTGCTTAGTGTCACTTGTGTCAAGGTTCTTTCATTGGAGAGGGAGAGGGAGAGGGAGAGGGTGAGAGTGAGTCTTAAGTCGAAAGAGAAAAGTCCCAACTCTGTTAGAGACACACAACACAATAGGACGTGTGCAGTTTCCGGTGGAGTAGTCCACACGGATGCAGCAGTCACAAACACACAGTGAATGGATAGCTCGTACAACACCCATTGGAATAGTCCACACGAGTGCGACAGTGGTTATAACAATTTTACGAGAATGGTTTTGTCGAGTGTCTCGCGAAATAGTCCACTCGGGCAAGACAATGTTAAAAACTGATACAACACAGTTTCGAAATCATATGTACTAGAGCAACCGAAATAGTTCAACTGTCTTAATATAGGTTAAAGCAACACACATTACAAGCGTCCAAAGAATATTCTTACAAACAAATACAATACATGTGCGAAAATGTGTTGGCCTGTTATCAGGTTTCTGAATTAAACGGAAGTTCCAAAACACATTGGTACACCATTACATCACTAACTTCGATAGCGGGGCGTTGGATCCATTGCTCACTCCTCAAAGAAAAGACAACAAACTCTCAAGGCTATGTGGGAGGAGCCAAGGTGAAAAAGTCCTTTGCATGTACAAATGAGGGGTATATATAGCCAAAGGTGAAACTGCCCCTTGTGATTGTTCGACTTCCCTCATGACTGTTTGACTTTACATGACTCTTCAACTTTACATGTTGGTCTCTTGGACTTGCACGTTACAATACATTGATTACAACAGTATGGCCCACAATAGTGATATAGTCGAGATGACTCATGACATGACAGTGCTGGTATGTTCATGCTGCTGGTGGTGTCCATGTCGAGCTGCAATGTTGCTGAGTGATCAATGTGCTCTTGGTGTATCATAGCTTCACCTTCGCATGGCAAGGTGTGCAGAGTCTTCAATGGTCTTGATGTTCGCTTGATTTTGCATGTGCATGTCTCTCCTTAGCTTGTACTTAGCATGGTCCATGTATTCATATGTTCGCGAACAAGTCTCCTAGCATGTGCTCCTTGTTCATCTTGTTCGTTGTCGCGCCATGTCTCATTGATGTAGGAGCATGAGGCTTGAAGACAAAAGGTTTCGAATTTATTCAAAAATACAAAAAAAGTTTACAAGCAAGGAGTAGGATCCTTTAGCTGTCAATTTACAAAGTTTTCTAAATAGGATTTGAGCTAGGATTTAGGGATTGAGTGATTTTATAATTAATTCAAACTGTTTAGATTGAGTTGAGATTCTCAAGGAGAATATCAACCAGATTAGATATTGTCTAAGATTAGGCAGATTTGATCCATGGATTAAGAATCTAATTGTTAGAATGAAATGGTATTTATGTAAGTTCTGAATGATTGTAAAGGGATTTTCACTGATTTGGCTTGATTAGGTCGTGTAAGATTAAGTTACATAAACTATATCTCTGTGTATTTCGTATTATTGGTAAATCCCAGAGGCGTTGTATTCCTTTGAAATATCTCTAAGTTTTATTGATTTGTAGTTTGGCTTTTGAATTAGAGTGTGAAGAACCTGTATTATATCGCCAATCTTGTTTTTTCCATGTTTTGAAATAATTTGGTTATGTTCTAAAAACATTGGAGAATAGGGTTTAAGACAAGTTAAATGTAGCGGGGGTGATTTGCAGAACAGAGAAAATAAAACCTGACAAAATTGTGTTAGCTCAAAGGAGTCTAGAACCGTCCGATCTACAGATCCAATAGATCTAACAGTCATCGTGTGTCAATAAGCTCATACATTTAGTCAAGGGAGAAATGTGGTTTTATCAGTGAAGTTGTTTATCGGGTGAAGAAAAAGTGGTAAGCGGTCTTTTGAAATTCCAAGCGATTCCATTTATCGACCAACATGTAGCACTTGGCTGGAGAGAGAAAACCACTTTATCGGGTGGATAAACATCGCGTAAGATCTCCGTTTGATATCGTTGTTAACCGTTGGATCAAATGGGCTTTGATCAATGGTGGAGGATTGTCGATTAGTTCTGTTGATCGGGTGAACCAACAACTGTAGGATTGAAAGGAAAAATCAATGACAGAGAGTTAGTGCGATAATGTTGTGGGAAAAAGCGGACGCAATAAGGAATTAACCAAAATTTTAAGTTCCTTTTGATTCCGTGGTAATTGAAAGGTTGTCATATTGTGGCTAAATTTTAAGTGGTTTTGCTAATTTAGCAGAATAACCAAGTTTGGAGGTAGATGAATGATACTCCAAAGGAAATCTTAGAAGAAGTTCCACCTGAACTTGCAGAAATCATTTCTGGATTTGAACGATTATCCATTACACCTGCACCTAGGCCATCATTTGTGATATCAGAGCAGCCTACTGACACTGAACAGGATCTCAAGGATCAGAAAAAGAAATCCAACATGGTTGTCAGAGTTGGAGGAAGAGGTGGTGGTCGAAGAAGAAGAAAACCAGTTGCAAATGCTGAAGTGTTGGAAGCTATGCAACAGATGCAAGCTAGATTGGAAGCAATGGAAATGGGAAGAGATGCAGATGCTGGAGATGTCAGTGAACCTGAAGTTGGAGTTGCAGAAGATGAGGAACCTACATATGTAACTCCTGAAATGAGATTCTTTAAGTCAGTATTGAGATCCACATCCAAACCTTGACTCAAAGTTTCAATCTACACAAGAAGCTTAAGCCCTGAAGAATTGATAGACAGGATAAATGACATAGAGAAATTCTTCAATTATCAAGAAACAGAAGAAGGAAAGAAAGTGAATTTTACTGTCACAAAATTGAAAGGACATGCAACACTTTGGTGGGATGGAGTGCAGGGAGAAAGAATAAGACTTGGCAAACAACCAATTAAGAATTGGAACAGGATGGCGGCAAAACTGAAATGTAAGTTTTTGCCAAGTGATTATCAACAAACATTATTTAGACAGATGCAGAATCTTAGATAGAGGTCTATGACAGTAAAGGAATACACAGAGGAATTCTATAAAGTGAGTATAAGAGTAGGAAAAATTCAAGATACAGATGAGAAGGTTGCAAGATATGTGAATGGTCTTAGAATGGAGATCCAAGATGAGATAAGTGTATTGTCTCCTAAAACAATATAAGAGGCTTATCAGATGGTATTGAAGGCTAAAGAAAAACTCATGAGGAAGCAGTCTGCCAGAAATAGAGGTACTTTTCGAGGAAGGGGAAGTCAAGGTGGTAGAGGAAGATCTACAACACCTAGAGATGGAGCTAGCAGCAACTCAAGTCAGCATGCACCCACAGAAGGTGATGCAAGTGGTAGAGGGAGTTTTTCCAGAGGAAGAGGAGGCAGAGGTAGAGGAAGAGAAATCAGATGTTACAGATGTAACAAGCTGAGACACAAAGCTTATGAGTGCCCATAAATTATGGGAATGAATTAGAGGAATGCAATTGTTGCAAAAACTGAAGAGTAAGCAACAAAAGTAATAGAAGAAGAGAATGTACCAGAGAAAGGGGAATCTTTGGTAGTCAACAAAATTCTGTTAAAACCAGCTAAGGAAATTGTTGAACTAGCACAAAGAAAAACCTTGTTCAGGATTGTGTAAGATTCAAGGAAAGTGTTGTTAGATGATAATAGACAGTGGTAGTACAGATAATTTGGTCTCCACGGAAGTGGTGGAGAAGTTGAAATTAAAAACAAAGAAACATCCAACACCTTACAAGGTGTCATGGCTTCACAAGGGATATCAGTCGGTAGTGAATGAGCAATGTGAAGTGGAGTTGCAGTTGGGAAAGTAAAAATATAGAATTATGTGCGATGTGATGCCTATGGTTGTGTGTCATATATGGTTGGGTAGACCTTGGTAGTATGACATAGGAGCTATGCATGATGGAAAGAAGAACACATACAAATTTAGCAAAGATGGTGTCAATCATACGTTGTTGCCAATAGAAGAAGAGGATACATCAAAGAAACCTGATCCAAAGACCCTTTTTCTGAGTGGAAAGGAGTACTTGCAGCAGATGGAAGAAGATGAGGTAAGTTTTGTGTTGGTTTGCAAACCCAAGGTAATAATTACTTTCACAAGAGTTTTTGATTTACCAATTGAAATTCAAGAGACGCTGGACAGTTACTATGATATCATTGTAGATGATTTGCCTGATGAGTTACCACCCATTAGAAAAATTAGTCATCACATAGATTTGATTCCAGGAGAAAATCTACCTAATAAAGCAACTTACAAGATGACTCCCACAAAGAATGAAGAGATCAGGAAACAGGTTCAGGAACTATTAGACAAGGGACTGATTATAGAGAGTTTGAGTCCTTGTGTAGTGCCAATAGTGTTGAGCCCAAAGAAAGATGGAGGCTGGAGAATGTGCATTGATTCAAGAGAAATCAATAAGATAACAATTAGGTACAAATTTACTTTACCTAGAATCGAATATTTGATGGATTATTTCAGTGGAGCTAGATATTTTACAAAATTAGATTTAAAAAGTGGTTATCATCAAATCAGAATTAGAGAGGGAGATGAGTGGAAAACTACTTTTAAGACCAATGAAGGATTGTATGAATGGATGGTAATACCTTTTGGATTGTCGAATGCCCCTAGTACATTTATGAGGCTCATGAATGAAGTTTTGAGAGAATTTATTAGTAAACTTGTAATAGTATATCTATATGACATATTAGTTTATAGCAAATCAAAAGAGGAACATGTGAGACATCTGAATTATGTCTTACAGAGGCTACAACAAGAGAAGTTACTGTTAAATTTAAAGAAATGTTCATTCATGAAGGAGGAGTTGGTGTATTTGGGCTTTGTTATTTCTGCTGAGGGTTTAAAGATGGATCCAGAGAAGATCAAGGCTATCATGGTGTGGCCTTCACCAAGAAGTGTCTTTGAGGTAAGAAGTTTTCACGGTCTTGCTAGTTTTTACAGGAAATTCATAAAGAATTTTAGTAAGATCAATGCTTCAATTATTGACATAATAAAGAAGGACATATAACCATTTAAATGGATTGATGAAGCAGAAAAGAACTTCCAAGGATTAAAGAGAAAGATTACTGAGAAACCTATTTTGATTTTACCTTAATTTAATAAACCTTTTCAAGTGAAGTGTGATGTCAGTGGAGAAGCCATTGGAGCTGTTTTGAGTCAGGAGGACATGCCTGTAGCTTATTTGATTGAAAATATGAATGTGTCAAAGAAGAAATATTCTTCTTATGAGAAGGAGTTTTATGCAGTGGTGTAATATTTGAAGAAGTGGAGACATTACTTGATGTCCAAGCAGTTCATACTGTATTCAGATAACCATGCATTACAGTACATTATGCAATAGCCAAAGCTTAACCAGAAGCATGCAAAATGGGTAGAAAGTTTTAATATTGTGTTAAAACATATAACTGGTCAATCAAACAAAGTAGCAGATACCTTAAGTAGAAAAAGCATTTTTGTTCAAGAAAGTCAAATTCAAGTGTTGGGTTTTGATTTTCTTAAAGAGTTATATGAGAAAGATCTAGATTTTAAAGAGGCATTTGAAGCTTGTAGAAATCTTGTTTTGTTAGACAGAAGCAAGTGGCTGGATTATTTCTTGCAAGAGGGGTTGTTAGCTAAAAGAAATCAATTGTGCATACCAAGTTGTTCTATGAGGGAGAATTTAATCAAGGAGAAACATAGTGGAGGACTTGGAGGACATTTTGGTGCAGACAAGACTTATGAATAGTTGAATAGGTTTTATTTTTGGCCGAAGATGAGAGCTGAAGTGGAAAAGTATGTGAAAAATTGTAAAATCTGTTAGTATGCAAAGTGAAGGAGCCAAAACACAAGTTTGTTTGTTCCATTACCTATTCCAGATAGGCCTTGGTATATGGTAAGTATGGACTTTGTTTTGGGTTTGCCAAAAACTCAAAGGGGACATGATTCAATTTATGTAGTAGTTGATAAATTTTCAAAAATGGCACATTTTATTCCATGTTATAAAATTAGTGATGCTAATCACATTGCTAATCTGTTTTTTAAAGAGATTGTAAGATTACATGGGTTACCTAAGAGCATTGTTTCAGACAGAGACACCAGATTTGTTGGATATTTGTGGAGGACATTTTGGAAGAAGCTCGGAACTAAATTGAGGTTCAGTACTGCTTATCATCCTCAGACTGATGGATAGACTGAAGTGGTAAACAAAAGTTTGGGTAATCTTCTGAGAAGTCTTGCAGGTGAACATCCAAAATAGTGAGATCAAGTATTGGCACAGACATAATATGCTTATAATGATTCTCCTAATAGGGGTACAGGGTAGAGTCCATTCTGTATAGTTTATGGGATGCACCCAAGGGAAGAGTCTGAATTGAGAGACTCAGGAAAAGCTAAAATGAGAAGTGCTAAAGGAGAAGATTTTGCTATAGAAGCTCAAGCAATACATGAACAGGTAAAACAACAATTACAGGACAACAATATAAAATACAAAAGCAGAGCAGATTTGAAGAAGAGATAAGTTAATTTTGAAGTTGGATATTTGGTTTTAGCACACCTGAGAAAGGAAAGATTTCCAAAAAGGGAGTATAACAAGTTAAAGTTTAAGAAAATTAGACCATGTAGAGTCTTGAGGAAATTTTCTGCAAATGCATATGAAATTGAATTACTCCCTGATATTGGAATATCTCCAATTTTCAATGTTGTTGATTTTTATAGGTATGAAAGTGGAAAGGCAGATGACACAACAGAGGATCAAGAATACCAAGAGATTGATTGGGTAAAACAGTTACCTATAGCAAAGGAATTGAAGCCAGAGAGGATTTTGGACAAGAAATTGTTGAAGAAGACAAGAGGACAGGAGTATTTTAGTCTTTGGTCAAATGGAAGGACCGACCAATTGCTAAAGCTACTTGGATGATAGATGCCATGCTACAGAAGTTGGGTAGTTTTGTAGAAGAGCTCATGGAGAGGAGCCCATACAGAGTTTTGTCCTCAGGAGTTTGATGCAGGAGTATGAGGCTTGAAGACAAAAGGCTGTGAATTTATTCCAAAAATACAAAAAAAATTCACAAGAAAAGGAGCGGGATCCTTTAGTTGTCAATTTACAAAGTTTTCTAGATAGGATTTGAGCTAGGATTTAGGGATTGAGTGATTTTATAAATAATTCAAGCTATTTAGATTGAGTTGAGATTCTCAAGGAGAATATCAACTAGATTAGATATTGTCTAAGATTACGCAGATTCAATCCATGGATTAAGAATCTAATTGTTAGAATGAAATGGTATTTATGTAAGTTCTGAATGATTGTAAAGGGATTTTCACTGGTTTGGCTTGATTAGGTCGTGTAAGATTAAGTTACAGAAACTGTATCTCTGTGTATTTGTGTATAATTGGTCAATCCCGAAGGCGTTGTATTCCTTCAAAATATCTCTGAGTTCTGTTGATTTGCAGTTTGGCTTTTGAATTAGAGTGTGAAAAACCTGTATAATATCACCAATCTTGTTTTTTCCATGTTTTGAAATAATTTGGTTATGTTCTAAAAACATCGAAGAATAGGGTTTGAGACAAGTTAAATGTAGCAAGGGTGTCAAGTTTGGCAGAACAGAGAAAATAAAACCTGACAAAATCATGTTAGCCCAAAGGATTCTAGAAATGTTCGATCTACAGATCCAATAGATTTAACGGTCATCGTACATCAATAAGCTCATACATTTAGTCAAAGGATAAAGGTGGTTTTATCAGTGAAGCTGTTTATCAAGTGAAGAAAAAGTGGTAAGTGGTCTTTTGAAGTTCCAAGCGATTCCATTTATCGACCAACATGTAGCACTCGGGTGGAGAGATAAAACTACTTTATCAGGTGGATAAACATTGCTCAAGATCTCCGTCTGATATCGTTGTTAACCATTGGATCAAATGGGATTTGATCAATGGTGGAGGATCGCCAATTAGTTTTATTGATCGAGTGAACCAACAACCATCGGATTGAAAGGAAAGATTAATGGCAGAGAGTTAGCGCGATAATGTTGTGGGAAAAAACGGACACAATGAGGAATTAACCAAAAGTTTGAATTCCTTTTGATTCCGTGGTAATTGAAAGGTTGTCATATTGTGGCTAAATTTTAAGCGGTTCTGCTAATTTAGCATAATAGCCAAGTTTGGAGGTAGATGATTGATAGTCCAAAGGAAATCCAAGAAGAAGTTCCACCTAAACATGCAGAAATCATTTCTGGATTTGAACGATTATCATTACACTTGCACCCAGGCCACCACTCATCCATGTACTTGTATCTGCAATCACTCATGACGAGACAACATCAAATCCAGAAATCTCCTATTCTACCATGATGCATTATCTTTAATTTTTGGGTGTAGGTGACCAGGAGAGAGGACAAGGCTCTGAAACTACACAAAGCACATTTCAGGTTGGGATGCGAGCTCTGGGCACTGTCAAGGAAAATTGCACAGAGGTCACTGGGAGGCTGAGATGGGCAGTCCAAATCAACAATGACTATCTACGGGATCTAGCTCGGCTGAAGGGTAGATCTGTGAAAATTTTCCAGGGAGGCAATGCAGGCAGCAGGGAGGACTGTTGGCGCCCATTTTTGTCCCCAAATTTTCTGCTTCTCACCCCTATTTTCACTATCTTTTGTCTGAAAAAGTACTCCTTCCACCTACCCTACCACCTACATCACTGCCTAAACCCTGCTAATATATGACCAAAGGTAAATGCATCTAACTGGGATTGTTTTGCTATTTATGATTAAGTTTAAGTGGATTTTGAGTCATATTCTTAACATGCTAACCATCTATTTACGGGTTTAGCTGTGAAGATTAGTGGCAGGGTTGGCAGGTCAGCACAGGGATGGAAAGGATGCATTGTCATCAACATCATTCTCATTTTCATACTCAACAGTCAATCCTTGACCCGTACTCAAGACGACAGTAGCGAGGTGTGTTGGAAATAATACTGAAAGGGGGGGTGAATCAGTATTATCTGGTCAATTATTTTCTTTTTCAAACCCAGAACATATGCGCTACTTTAGTTAGAGAAAAGCACGTATATATGCAACTACAGATAAGGAAACCCGCGTATACCATACAAACTTATAATATAAAATATTCTACAATTGTTGAACATTAATCTGCGCATCAGGATCATATAAACAGTAACCAGGAACAAAAAAATAGAGAAGAAGATAATCACACACAAGAACACAAGATATAAGGTGGAAACCCAATGTGGGTGAAAACCACCTGTTGCAATATGTATCTATCTTTTCAATTAGAAACTTATTTTTACAATGATTCTGTATTGGTGCAGTCCTTTACCAGTACGCAGGCTGCTACCTACAGAGAGCTACAACCCTCTCTCATTTTCTAGCTTCTCC